>APFE030248481.1:101805-141543 GCA_000404065.3 Pinus taeda
TCACTGGAAATTTTTGGACATAATTATTTTCTTATCTTGGTACTCAGTTAGCTCATAGCTCATCTTATCATCCTCAATGTGATGGGAAAACTAAGATAGTAAACAAATGTTTGGAAGGATATCTTCGTTGCTTTGTATCTAATAAATAGACATAATGGATCGAATGGTTGCTTCTGGTTGAATGGTAGTATAACACTTCCTTCAATACTGTAACAAAAATGACCCCGTTTATGGCACTTTATAGATATAAGCCACCATCCATCACATCATATGTAAGAGAAAATTCTAAGGTTCAAGCAGTGGAACATCACATTGAGCATCAACAACAAGTTCTGCAACTCTTAAAGGATAACCTCGTGTTGGCAGAAAATAGAATGAAACAACAGGCATATCAACATCACAGCGAAAGAAGTTTTGATTTAGGTGATTGGGTATTCCTACTGCTACAACCATATAAACAAATGTCCCTCAAGCAAGCTAAGAAGGATAATAATCTATCACCAAAGTATTATAGTCCAATACAAGGTGTTGCAAAAGATTGGTACTATGGGATACAAATTGGAGCTTCTTGCAGCTTCTCGAGTGCACCTAGATTTCCATGTTTCATGTTTAAATAAGGTTATAGGTGACAAGCTCCTAGTTCAAACAATATTTCCTGAACTTGACAAGGAATGAAAAATTATATTGGAACCGGAAGCAGTCACAGAAACAAGAATTCAACAGCTATGAAATCGATCAATTTTGGAGTATCTTATCAAGTGGAAGAACTTATCTACTGAATATTCCACATGGGAGGATGAGAATTTTATACAGAAGCATCCAAAACTACTCAAGCATTGAGGACAACACTTTTTTGAAGGAGAGGGGCATGTTAGGTCCCTATAATACTAGTGATTCCCCCATTACTATTGTAGTTGTATCCCTTATTAATATTGTTGTTCCCCTATTGTCCCCGTATTGTTATTACTGTGCCCCATAGAATCCCTATGTTATTATTGTGCCTTTAAGTTATTATTGTTAGGTCGACTTGGTTATATTGTGACCCCATAGACTCCTATATATAGAAAGGAGGTTCTGTCATTTGTGTCATCCAAGAATTGTTCATTTACGTAATGTAAAGGAGGTTGCCCCTTCGAAGAGGCTGAATTCTAAGGAATTGATCTATCTTTTCTATCTTTTTGTGAGCTGGTTTCATAAATCTTGCTTTCCAGTTCCCTTTTGAGAATACTCTTATCCTCTCTGTCCAACCTTCAATTGGATTCTTCAAGTTCACTGCTACTTTTTTTTTCCAGAGTCTTTCATTCACTTTGTTCCTTAGAACACATACAACTTTCCATGTTTATCTACTGCTATCAATCTTTAGTCTGTCGTTAACCTAGAAAATTCAAATCAAAGTTAACATAAAACACTACCTACATGATTTCACAAGGCAGTCTGCTTCCACTCTACAACATTCAAATAGATCTTCATTCTTCCCAAGAAATCAATCGTCGCTTTCTTATATTTTGTTGTCTGACTTTCCTTTCTGAATTTTCCTCCACCTTTTTAGATTTATAATCTGATTTATTTTCCTCTACAGACCTCCTGTCTGTCTTATTTCTTCAAAAAATATAACCTGCTAAGTTTCCTCAAAAAGCTTTAACTGCTCTGATACCAATTGACGCAGGGTTACCCCTTATTTACCCATAATATGCATATAAACCATGCATAAACCATTTCTGCATAGGAATTATATGACCTTCTGGTCAATGATTCATTATAATCAAAAATAGGTTAAGGCCCCTTTCATTAGAACTTATATGGAAATATTTACTAAGCTAACCATATAGTCTAACCCTTCATTCCTTTCACTATCGGGACTCTTTAAATCCTCAAAAACCTTTATTAGTCCCCATGCCACACATATTTCCAAACTCACTTTATAACTTTGGGTTATAATTGGAAAAACCTTTCTATCAGCGCTTTAATCCGTTGTAATACTCTTATAAGAAAATACACTTAAAAACATGCACAAACATACCTTTTTCTGCCCTTCATAAGCCTTTGCACATTTTCCGAGAATTACCTTTATCATAATCGCTCATCGCAAGTTACCGTGGTCATACCACATGTACACTCTATCACCCCTCCGACTCTGATATGAGACTATCAGAATCATTTAATACCATTTAAGCCTTAAAAGACTCGGCACATCATCTTACCAAATACAAGGGAAAATACATGAAATCCTGACCTGAAACACATAAGGTATGACTTCAATTATTTTACACCTGCATTCATAAAGGTCATCGGGTCCGCCTTTCCATATCTAAGCTTCCATTGCATGGATCCTCCTCCAATTCCCGTTCCCTAATGCCTCTAATCTATAACATCTCTAGTCTCCGATCAACTTCATTGCTATCAATGTATCGACTTTGATTGGCCATCGCCTAATTGGTGTGTCGAAATGTTGCTTATTGGCTATTCCGTTAACCTTTTCACTTGACTTCTTCCACTTTAAAACTCCGATCCAACATGCATTTCAAACCCGATGGGTTCTAGGTCACATTCGATAAGGGTTTTGGGTCTGCCTATACATCGCATGTCATAATTTCACTTCGCTTCCTCCCTTGAAAGATTGCGATGCAATCCCAATTGTTACACCCCCGTGATTTAATCCTGGTCATTGATCTTCCCAATCTGACGCCTAATGTGCATGGATACTTGACCTCTCCGCTATTCCAATTACTTATATTTTTACGCTATTTCTTCAGCGTTTCACTATGCCTTCGGGTTTCTTCAAAGTTCTATTCCCTCAGCTATTTCACAGTGCACTTTCTCCTGAGCTTTGTCTTTGATCCTTCTAATGGATTCAACACTCCGTTATGATCCTCTTCATCATGCTTCCCTCTATGTGTTTTCCAAACACCTCCTTCATACATATGTTATACAAAATACTCTGATTCACTCCTCACTCACCATTCGATACTCAAAACACACTTATACAATTTAGAATTGAATCTTTGTGCTTATACATATATCAATAAACAATTACATGATGAGACTCTCTATCTCTTCTCGACCCAATCTTCTAATTAGTGGCCTCTGATTATCATCTGCCCAAAGGATTACAAACACAACTAAATATCTAACTCTCTTTCTTTGTCTAACCTCTCCAACCTCTCTCTTTTTTCCTTTTCAATACATTATTATCAGTTTCTTTACAATTGAGGAATTGTTCCTCAGTTACTTTTCAGTTACTCAACAATTTCTTCAAATTAGTTCCTAACTAATCCTACCTTGATCTACTTGCCTAATTTAAAACTAATAATGGCTAATCTAGCCTTAATTTTAAATGAACCACTAAACAAATTCCCTATCTACGCTTTTTAATAAATAAAGATTGTTTTACATGAAATTTTACAATGGCCCCTTCTTGTCTAACGTCTAGACCTTTAGGTTAGACAAGATACTTCAAGCTTGATATTTGAGAGCCATTGCTCCTGCATCAGGAAATTCCGGCCAATGCATTACAAGATATGTTTGGATTCATTTCTTCTTTCTCAATTTGATATTTCACTTCTTGAACCTTTTTCTTATTGATATTTCCTTCTAATATCTTGAGAGTTTGAGGAGCAGTAATTCTTGCCAATGCTTTACAAGATATGGTCAAATTCATTTCTTCTTTCTCTGGGGTTGGTTCCTGGTGTATATCTTATTCTTTTGATGTTTCTTGATCCTTTTCTTCCTCCTCTTCATAATCTATGTAAAATAATTTCTTCTTAGTACACTTATGACCTTTAGTGCAATTTTTATCACAGTTGTAACAAAGCCCATTTTCTCTTTTTTATTCCAATTGTTGTGGTGTCACCCTTGTAGGTTGTGGAAGGCTAGAAGAAACAAAACTTCCATGTTTATAGTTGTGAGGGGTAGAATTCCTTGTTTCCATAATTTTTCTTTCCACTTTTCTTGTCAACATGAATGCCTTCTCCAATTAATCAAGTTCCCAAAGACGAACCTCATGTTGAATGTTATCCTTTAAGGTCCCTATGGAGACATCAATCCTATTATTCTCTGGAATATCATTCTCCCTTATATTTAATTTTTAAAAGTTCTCAGTGTTCTCTGCCATTTAACACTTTTGTTTGAGATTTATCAATTGGCTAAAGAAGGTGTTTCTCTTTGTATCCTCATAATGTGTTCCATTTCCTTCATGAAAATTGACCACATGACAAGTGGTTTACGACAACAAAGCCCTTTATAACATAAAAATTGATCCGGTTCTAAATAATTAGATGCAATACATACCTTTTGCAACAATGGTACACTATGTAGATCAAAATATTTCTTCGTCTGTAGTATCCAATTTACCAAATCCTTGCCATCAAACCTCCTCATCTAGATTTTTCTTGATTTTAGGAGCTCTATCTCGAAACGACTGTAACTCTGTAATTTTGGATCTTCCAATTATGAAATCATGACCTATAGTACTCCTCTATGTCCTCTTTCCAATGGCACCAGTCTGATCTAAATTGGATTCTCCAAGAAAATGTTATGCACAATATCCCAAGATGACCTGATTATAAATATTTTTAGAATAACAAACATGTATGAAATGCCACGTGTCCCTGGTTTTTACCTTCATATCTAAAAATATATATACAAAAGACTACAGTCCATTGTCCTTCTGTAACTTCTTATGAAATTTTAATCTGATGCTCAGAGAAAAAGTTATGATGATTTTTCCTAGGTCACCTATTTAAGATGTAATTTGAGAGTCTGCCAAAACCCTAACTTCCTCAGATCACATATCCGACAATATAGTGAGACAAGATCTGAAATTCGGATCCGAGGTTCAGACCAATTTATTCTCAAATGGTTTTTGGTTTTAGCTTATGAAACTTCATATCGAAAATTTTATAGAAAAAATTCCATAATGACCTGTTTTAGATGAAATTTTGCAGCTTGCGAAAACTATAACTTCCTCATATCATATCTCCGAAAATATAGCTGACAAGCTCTAAACTTCGGACCTGACGTTTGGTGAGATTTTGTCTCAAATGGATTTTATTTTTAGCTTCTAAAACATTGCAAAAATAAAGTTGGAGCGAAAATTCCACAATGACCCATTTGGAGTAGAGAAACCCTAGAATCCAAAGCTCTGATACCAAATGTTATGAAACCGGCTCACAAAAAGATAGAAAAGATAGACCAATGCCTTAGAAATAAGAATTTTCAAGTGGGCAACCTCCTTTACATTACACAAATGAACAATACTTAGATGATACAAATGACAAGACCTCCTTTCTATATATAGGAGTCTAAGGGGTCATAATATAATCAGAGTTGACATAACAATAATAATGTAAGGGCACAATAATAACAATAGTGGGATTCTATGGGGCACAATAGTAACAATATGGAGACTTCATGGGTACAACAATATAATAACGGGGTTGTACTAATAATAATAAGGGGTTACACTAGTAGTATAGGGGCCTAACATTTCCATGTCATCATAAAATCTATGTCACCAATGTCATGTCATGTCATGTCATGAGTCATCATGTGCCACATCATATTCTGGATTATTTTAAATTCTTATTCGTAAATGTATTGTAAAGTGGAAGTCCAAAGGACACAAACATAATGTAAGGAGTCATGTAAAATTTAAAACATCATAGGAAGTCAAAAAAATATTAGGGTAGTCAAAAATTCACAAGGGAGGTGAATGATCACCCCATTGGTTATATATACACCCTCATTCTACAAGTGAGGGACTTTTCACCTTTTCTCCTCCCATAAAGCATAAGAGAGACAAGTTAGTTATTTTTGTGAGAAAGTAGTTGTACCAATGCTCCATTATTGGAGTTAGTGATGTTCGTTGTATACATGTGTCTTGGGAATTTTACTTGATATTTGAAGCCTAATGGCCAACAAATTCTTCATGCATAGATTATGAATATTTTTAAGATTGTTCTGTGAATGTTTATGATTCATGTTAGTTTTCATTTGTACTAAAGTAGTTGAACTATTTTAGTTATTTTAGTGCTTACCATATTGAGAATGTGTTGTAATGGTTGTAATGACCATCCCATCGTTATAGACTATTCCACTGGATTTTAGATGGATATTTCGTGTTCATGTGTGCCTCTGCTATGGTGATAGTGTTACCTCTCTCTTAGAGGCTCACTTTCATTTTTCTCCATAGAAGAAACTTAACACATCTACAATCGAACATTCACTAGGCACACCTACCTGCTTTTCGAAGGAACATATGTGATTCTCTCTCTTGCTAATAGCTAAAGCCAAGGAAAATCTTTAAGAAAACAACAACTGAGCTTTATTCTGGATGGGGCTTCTATCCCAAATGGTGTGGGGTCTAATTGGGACTGCATATCAAGGAGACCCCCTTGATTGTTTGCAGGTCTAGCATTGTCGAAATTTCTAGCGCTAGAACGAGGGAAGCCATATTTTTATGGCTGATAACTCCACCCACCATCATCATACTTCTTTTGTTCAAGGCAATAACATTCCCAACACCTATCCCACTCATATGTATGAAGTTGGCATATCTTCTTAGCCCGACCCAGAACACATTTGTGAAATTTCTTATGAGCACATATGAGAAATCCTCCCTATAACCTGTTGCTTTGAAAAATCTATTGGATTAATTCCTGGAGCACATAATATTCCTTAATTTATGAAGAATAAAGAAACAAATCCCACTGGGATAGTGGTTTCTACAGTCAAATTTTTGGTTTTCGCCACCCTCAAAGAGTTAGCAAAATTTACAAAAAGTGTAGAGAAACCATAGCAGTGCCCATATTTTAATGGGGGTGATGGAGGCAACGTTGTTCTCTTAGATGAAAATTTTTACGAGTGAGATTGTCACGAAGAAGATTTATAAGATTATGAGGAAGAGGAGGATCAAAAAAATGAAAACATGGTAGGCTAAGATCTGGATTGGATGTCTTAAGGCCCACTTGCTCTATTAGGTGTTTTACATAAGATGCCAAGGCATCCGAAAAACATGTTAACAAAATATGACCTTGATAAGGCAGTCAAAGTATAATACCATTTGGATGACTTCTATCTACACCTGTAGATGTTTGAGATATGTTGTGATGATGTTGCATGTAGACCCTTTCATTATACCTTAGATGGTAGAGTATTTGTTTCGTACCACAATCTTCCTCCAAACTCAATAGAAATTTGGAAGGGATTTAAGAAGTTGTTCCTTGAAAAATTTGTTGATGAAAAAACCCTAACTAAGTTATTTAAGGAGTTGGGCAGTATAAACATGGAGCTGAAAGAGAAAGTTAAAGATTTTAATTAGAGGTTAAATCACATATTGAACAAATTTCCTTTGGATACAAAGCCTCATGACTCCATCACAATTTATTACTATACTTCTACCTTATTGATAACCATCACGTAGTTCATGAAGAGAAAGATGAAAGTAACTTTGAAAAATTTGAGGAAACCATTACGGTTGAAAAGGACTTACGTGTGATTGACGCCATTGCTAATGATGAACCATCAAAGGAGATGGGTAAAAGGTCTCAGGTCTCCTCAAGTAAGGCCAAGGATAAAGAAGCCATTGATCTTGAGAGCTTGAACTTCACCATCAAGTCTTTGTCCAATGAGTTAGTAGAATTAAAACAGAGGTCAAGCGAGACCACCATCAGTAGCAAGCCCCCAAAGTTAAACTTCATGAGGAGATCTATCAACAAAAATAATCAGCCAACTAATTATGCACAAAGCTCAAACATTGCAATGAAGGTTGAAAGTATGGGAATGGACCAATATTTCTCTTTTCGTCAAGAATATCACTAAGAAAATACATGCCCATAGTGGAATCACAACATGAATGCTTTGGCTCTCCATGTCATTAACATAGTACTTTCAGATGAGTAGACTAAGCAGATAGAAGAAAATGAAGAAACCACTATGATTGAAGAGACTGTGAGTGTTGGGCATGGAATGAATTCTTTTAGTTGTGTGCTCATTTCTGAGAAGAAAAATATTAAAGAACCACCATTGAGTGAGGCCTCAACTCAAAATAAAAATAGTCAGTATAAGTTGAGGAGCCAGGGGCCAATTTCCAAACAAGAGTTGACAAGGTAGAAATTGAAGGAACACTTATTAAGAAAGATCACACTTCATGTCAACTCAACTTAGAGTACTCAGAGTAATTCTAGAAAATCTACCACTGTGAACAACACTTCCACCAATAGTAATAGCAAGTCCACCACACTGGAAGTGTCAAAAAATTCCACTCCTTTAGACACTTCGAAAATTCTTGTTGCACTGGATTATAATATAGTGGATGACATAAAAAATTATGTGTAAGTATTTTGATCTTTGAGATTACAATGATAACCCACTAGCAGGAATTGCTTCTCTGAGCCCTTGAACATCCTTCCTTAGGTAATTATGTTGTTTATTTGCAGAAGGGATTTGGTAAGTATTCTGGTCCCCTAGAGTTAATTGTTAATGCTTTCACATTAGAGGCTAACACACTATACCTGCCATTTTTGTTGAATTTCAATTTTTCTAACTACATTGTACACAATTTCTTAGTTGATTCTGGTGCATCCATAAACGTAATGACATTATTTGTCACAAAGAAAATAAATTCCAAATGGGATAAGATCGATGCACATATCGTTCAACTAGACATGACTCTTTTCCATGCTATTGTTGAGCTCAGAAATGTTCTTATCCTCTTATCATATGATCACCAAGTTCATCAGTGCATAAACATAGTAATTGTGGACATTTTAGAAGCTTATGGTGTATTATTGGGTAGAGACTGGTCTAAAAAGTTACAGGGGTATTTTTTATCGACTAGTCACATTTATGGCTTTTGTTTAAGGGTAGTAACAACCAAATCTAGGTAGAATTAGAGCCTTACATGAAGCACACTATCACACCCTTCACGGGGAAGAGT
Source organism: Pinus taeda (assembly GCA_000404065.3). Lineage (NCBI taxonomy): Eukaryota > Viridiplantae > Streptophyta > Pinopsida > Pinales > Pinaceae > Pinus > Pinus taeda. The sequence continues at coordinate 110,741 of APFE030248481.1, forward strand.
GAGCCAATTGCTTTCACAGATCTATTTTTTGGAAATTTCTTATTGGAGACTGGCCTTGGGTGCTACCTTTCCCAGCCTTCCCTAGTCCCACCACACACACAGCTGGAACTCCTTCCCACTCCAACTACCAGAAATGACCTATGTATAGTAGATAGTAATAGTACTAGTGTAGGGTATAGGTCTTGTCTTTATGATGTTTGGATTTCGTATTTTGATGCTTCCAAGACACAGGAGAGCCCCAAAGTTAGTTTTCTTCTAGTATACCGGCAATGGAGGAAACACCTGATCTCTTATCACTTGGAATTTGAGTGTGCTAACAACACTTCCGAATATGAAACACTTATTGTGAGATTATAGAAAATCATTGACCTCAAAGTTAGGGCTCTTAAGGAAATAGATGGCTCTGATATCATTGTATGACATGTACAAAATACTATACACTGTGTGTCATCTAATTTGAAAATTTATCAACAAGAGGTATGGAATTTGATTTCTCACTTCCAAGCTTTCAATTTTATATTTGTTCCTAGAATGCGTAACCCAACTATGAATTCATTAGAAAATGGTGTTGTTAGGTTGTCACCACTTTGGGAAATGTTTTCTATTGAAATTATTTATAAGCCATTGGTCCCTGTTAATATCACTAATCTTCGTGTTTTCAATGATGACCATCAAATACAACATTTAATGGCAAACAATGATGTATTCAAAGATGCAACTATTAACGAAGTTGAGCATGACAAAGCGATGCAAAATGTATCTCGAGCGAGCAAAGAGAACTCCATGCCAAAGGGCGCGTTATCACTCGAGAAGTTGTATAACTTACAGAGTCAGTATAGAGGAGCATTCGATAGTAAAACTCATAGTTCAACACCGCAACATGAGTAGACCAATCTTGGAATGAAGAAATATTTGAAGTTCAATAATATTGGTACTTTCTAAACACCTCAAGGACGATAAGCCTTTTTATGCTTATTCAAGAAGTATCAATATGTTTTCACATGGACATATGAGGAGCTCAAAACTTATGACACATGAATGATCCAACGTGTTATTCCAATAAAAGAAGAAGCTAAGCATTTTTAGTAGAAAATGCAAAAGGTACTTTCAACACTTGAGCCTCTGATTCAGAAGGAATTAAGGAAGCTGATGGATGGTTAGATAATTTACAAAGTGTGACATTCAACATTGGTTTTTAATATGGTCCTAGTGATGAAGAAGTCTAGGGAAATACGCTTGTGCATATATTTCTAAAATCTCAACCGCGCCTTTGACAAAGACCATTATCCTATGTCGTCCATGGAGAAGATATTATAGACAGTATCAAGGTCAGAAATGTTTTCTCTGCTTGACGAATTTTCTGGCTACAGCTAGGTTCTAGTCTCAGATCCTGACATACTTAAAACAACATTTTGAATGAAGTGGGGCAAGCTCGCTTTCAGGAGAATGCCTTTTCAGTTGGTCGATGTCAGCTCAACTTTCCAACATGCGATAGAAATTTAATTTAGTGATCTAATTGGTTAGAGTGTGGTGGTATATCTTAATGATGTCATGATGCTTTCAAAGAGGTCTGACTGCCTATGCCACCATAATACAATATTTGAGCGATGTCAAAAATACATGATTTTTCTTAATCCCAAGAAGAGAATTTTTCCATTGTCTGAGGGAAATATCATGGGCCATATAGTCGTGGGCCATATAATAACAAAGAATCACATTAAAGTAGACTCTACAGGGGTCAAGGATATCTCACATATTCTCTTCCTAGTAAACAAGAAAACCATGCAATCCTTCTTAGGGAAGATAAATTTTCTCCAAAACTTCATCTTTGATTATGCTTCAATAGTGAAACCCATGCAAGTGATGGTAAAGAAAGATGAAATCTAAAAGTGGGACAAAAGGGAAAAAGATGAATTTTCCTGTATTAAATAAGCAATCGATGAAGCACCAACCTTGTACAACCCATATTTCAACAAGGATTTCTTTCTCTAGAACTGTGCTTCCAATACTTCTTTGGTCATCGTGCTCAAGCAAAAATATGTTTAGAATAATGAGTGGCCTATATCTTTCATGAGTGCTAGCCTACAAGGAATTGAACTTAACTACCCTGCCATTGATAAATAAGCTTATGTATTCTACAAGGAAGTGAAGCACTTCCTATCCTATATCTTGAAGAATCATTATATTATTTTCATACTACACCCAATAGTTAGATCGTTGTTTGATCAACAAGAGCAAGGTGAGAGAAGAGCGAACTAGATGACTAGTTTACAATTGTATGATCTAGAATTAAAACCAATTCACACTATCAAGGGTCGTGGTCTATGTTGGTTAGCAACAAAAGAGGTGAATGCAATAGAAGATGATCCATTTGGTTGGGAGTAGGAGATCGAGATGTACAATGTTGAGCGAGCTTCCCCAACTACTATCTTAAACTCTTGGTACATAAATTTGCATCAATATCTTGATCATGGTACTTTTCCCTCTCACTTATTTGCATAACAGAATATGGAATTTAGTCTAAAAAATTTACCTTACCAATTAGTGCATGGGGTGCTTTTGGAAGTGCCATAATGGAGTACTGCTCAGATGTTTAGAAGTAAGGGATTCAAAAAAGGTGTTACTACACCTCCATGATGGACTAGCCAGAGGGCACATCACGGGTGATACCACAACACATAAAGTCATGCTGGAAAGCTTTAATTGGACCACATTATTCAAATATGCTCATGCATATGCCTACAAGTGTTCGGTCTATGAGAGATGCGCTGACTGTGGAAAGAATTCAACCTCCCCGTTGAAGCCTATTGTTGTAGAATAATCATTTCAATAATGGGGTTTGGATGTTATTGGTGATATTTTTCCGCACTCATCAAAGTAGCATTGTTATATTCTCTCTGCCACGGTTTACTTTACGTGGTGGACAAAAGGGGTTCCACTCAAGTAAGTGAACAGTCACAAATTCATCAACTTCCTCAAACAAAATATCATCTCTAGGTTTTGTGTTCCGACTTCAGTTGTTTTTTACAATGCAAGGTACTTTTTATTGTTGATATTATATGGCTTTGCACTGGAAAACGATATTGTATTAAAAAAATCTACTAAGTATTATCCACATGGAAATGGTCTTGTTGAGTCCACTAATAGCAACCTTATCCATAATTATCAAGAATATTATTTTCTCTAAACATAGGAACTCACACTCTATTTTGGTGAATGCCCTATGGGATAATCAAGTCAATCCTAAGCATTCTCTCAATACATCCCCTTACTTCCTAGTGTATGGAAAATAGTTTATCCTACCCTTGAACATCTATTTTTCTGCCCTCCAACCTTCAAAATAATCCTAGGGTAATCCATTCTTATTGGTTCAAAGTAGGATAAATGTTAGCACTCCTTAGTGTCCCAAGGTTGAGAAAAGAGACCGGCGAAGATAACCTCAAACCAAATTTAGATCTAGTAGCTAACCCTACCAAATCAGAGAGGGCTTTCTTGATGATGTCACAACCAATGAGTGACTGGAGAGGAAGATAGATATTAGGTTAGATATTGAAGACTCAGTAGGTCTGAATTTAGGGTTTGCTGGAGCAGGATCAATAGGTCTAGGAAACTAGGTCAAGGTTTCAAAAGATCAACTGCAGATATATCATGGAGAAAGGTAGGTATGTTCAGTGACATTTTTGAGTTGTCATGGTGGTCTAGGGTTGAAAACGTTAACTATCGAAATGAGCATATTAGTTATGAATTCATTTATTAGAGGAAATTAAACATAAACATTAAAATATCATCAAAACAGAGCATAAACATATGAATTCTACTTAAAGACTAATGAGATGATCACAAGAAATGATTAATATGAAAGTAAGGATACATAAAATTCATACTGATGATAAAACAAAGAAGAAATGTTGTCACAAAATCATATCAAAAGAATCCCAAGATAATAGCTGCAAATTGTCTGTATTACTCCTACAAAAGTGATGGTGTACACTAGCTTCAAAGCCTTTGACTCACAAGCATCCAAACCTCTCTATGAATTAGATCAAGTTACATATAGACAAAAAACCACATCCCCCCTCTCAAGGTTCGAATACATCAACCTAGGAACTAATTACATCAATCTCTCTAACCAAACCTAAAACTAGGGAAGTTAGAAGCTAATTCCCTATTTAAACTTAGTTGATTCACTTTGAATTTACAAGCATTAATGAGCATAAATCTACATCAACTTGAAATTTAACAGCTCCGTTAAAATCAATTACATCATGTGAAAAAACAAGAAGACAAAATACATCAAGAAACTTTGACATGGACAAATAGAACTCAAAATTGGCTTTCCCACAAAAGCACAATGTGCTAGTGTAGAAGCACAACGAACTTTGGAGGGTGATTTGGAGGCCTTGATGGATGCATTAGCTACTGAAAATGATATGGTTGGAAAGATGAAAAATTATAATGTTAGTCTCTTTCATAAAACAATAATAAATCCAAAAATAAATAAATAGATTAAATATTCCAAGTTAGGAATTTGTGCCTAACTCTTGGGTTGTTCCTCTAAGATAGGAGTTAGTTTAGGTAACTTCTATATTGTTGTGTGTCTAGTGAGAAATTATCTCAACCAAAGGAGTTAGTTTAGGTAACTTCTATATTTTTGTGTGTCTGGTGAGAAATTATCTCAACCAAAGGAAAAATTATCTCAACCAAAAGTGTCTAAGATAGCACGCACTATCTTGAGAACATTGTCTCTCATCTATTTATTTGTAACACTATATTCAATTATTTTAATGAAAAAGAGAGAGAATACTTAAGGTAGCCATGAGGTTGAAATCTTTTCCACCAATATTTTGTGTCTGGTTTATTATGTGTTATTTATATATTTGTCTGAGTTAATTTCTTTTTTCAATATGTGGTATCAGAGCTTATAATTTGAGTTGGGACTGGATTGGTGGCTAGCTACGCATGATACCACTTATATAATCGTAGAAGAATCGTCCTCTGCTAACTTTTAATATGGAATGGAAAGCATAAGGTATCAGATGCTTGTGTCCTTGGATATCTGACCATTCACTATCGCAGGAAGGTGCTGAAGTGGAGTCATTGACTATAAAAGGAAGCTCACTTTGTGGAGCCATCAAGTGCACCGATGCAATAGAATGTTGAATGCTTCACTTGACATAATATGCCAGCTGAAAGCGCTCATTCCATTTTTCAAAGTTCAGATTTTGTGGTATATGCGAGTCATCGCTGTAAATGAAGAAACAAAAACAGCTTCTTGAGTTTCGTCAGTGGTATGTTTGCGATCTTCTAGTATGTACATAGAAAAGGTTACACCATATGATACCTATCTGCAACTTGACATACGACGTCCCAAATTTATTGAGGCGGTCTCTTGAGAACAAAAAAAAATCTCAGATGCACATATATATAGACGTAGAAAAATGAAAAATTAATGAATGGTACTATTTATTTCTCACAATTTTTATTTTTATGAATCCTCCCCATTTTTTGGCGCTTTACATCTGCACTTGATCACCTACTATGGTGTAATAATGGAGAGCTATTGCTAATGGAGGGTTTGTGCTGCAATTGAATAGATTTTATGTGAGAGACATAAAGCTAATTGGTGATAATTTTGGGTTTCTTCCTTTTCTGCAATTCAACTCCATTCTAATTTGTTCCTCCATTTGGTTCTCTTCCTTACCAAGGATTCTAGCAATCATGTCATAGCTGAAGCATTTACAATGAAGGCACCTGCGTTGATAAACAAGCATAAAGCCACCTCTGGAAGCAACTTGCTTAAGGAAGGCCTACGCTAGACTTCCAACGTACAAGAAATTGGAGGACTAGCATACTACGTTGTGTTTCTTTCACAATCACCATACAACAATATGACTAGCTATGTGACAAGCTACCTAACCAGAACCTTCGTGGAGAACTTGCTTGAAATCGCTGTTGTTGAGTTTTGACCCTGCGTTTGTTGCCTATTATGCCAGTGTCCTAAGTGTTACTTCTTCATGGCTGCGTTACTTCCAAAGGTACAACACAGGTCAGAAGGAAAGCGTGGAGTTTTTTTAATTATCCACATAGCACCTGCAAGTAATGTTCATTTTCATTAAAGCGTTGATGGATTGATTCAAACCATGCCATTGAATTGAATGCCCTCCAACTATTCTAGCTTTCACATCCCTCAAGTAGATCAAATTTTCAAATTCAAAACATTTTTAAATCACTCTTAATGGAGTAATATTTTTAAAGGTTTTATGCGTGGGAAAATGTGCATTTCCAAAACGTGAGTTTATAACCTTTTACTTGTATTTTTCTTAAGCCTTATGCATAAAAAAGAATGAGTGGTGTAATGTGAAGTGGAGATTTTATTATGTTTTATTTTTAAGTGGGCATAAATTAGTTAAAGTGTTTTTTGGAAAGATGAGTAGTGGATAATTTATTTTTATTTTTTTTAAATAATGAAGCATGCCTTTTAATGTGTAAATTTTTTTCCTGAGTGCTTTTGGGAGATATAAGGAGTGAGATAAGAAAAAATATGAGTGGATAAGGTGTATATTTTGTAATTTTGGAATGATAAGTGAAGATTTCTAAAAAATAAGTTCATTGTTGTATTTTTGAAGAAAGTTTTTTAGAGTCATTCAAGACTTCAAACACCTGCTCCAAACCTCTTAAAATCGACTTGAAGTTGAACTATCAAAAAGTGTAGTGAATTCTCGAGAAGTGAGGTGAAACAATAGGGGTCAAATATGGAGTTCTATATATTTAACCATAATAATTTTTAAAAAACCCAGAGAGGTTTTCTTAATATAAGGTTGTTATAAAGAAAAATCTCTTTTCATTTTGTGAAATCGATTCCCATATTATTGGAATCTGTGCCACCAAATAATGACTAAAAAAGAAAATTAAATTGGAGAATTTGATTTTCTAAAATAGGCTTCCACAAAAGTTTGAATATATACCAATCCATGAAACCTGTGTATAAAATGGAGGAGTATGGATGGGGAAGGTATGTAAGGTGTGTATGAGGGTGATGGAGTAGGAAAACTAGGTATTTTATGACAGAGATGAAGCAAAAACTTAGAGAAACCAAAAGCGCGTCGAAACCCCATGAGAGGGATTTTCATTGAGTTTCTTAAGAAGAATGATGCATAAGAAGTGCCAAATGTTTACTTACTTGCCAAGGAGATGCTAGAACCTGTAAATGTTAAAAATAACCCTTTATGATGCTTTCTTGACCTCCAAATTCAAAAGTGGAGCATAAAAGGCAAAAGCACAGTGTAGGAGGTAAGCAAGTGTTTTGAGAAGGAATTTGGATGCCCTGGTGGCTGGGAGGACACTCGATTGTAGAGAGGTGCTAAATGAAGGTGAAATGAGAAATCAAAATGCTTGGATGGTCTTCTTATAGACTGGGAGTCTATTTTTTTCTTTGGGTCATGAAGTGACAACACTTGTTTCCTTATAAAATTGAATGATAGGATATTGTACAACATCTTTATCACTTTATTATGCAAAGTTACATCTTCACAAGGAGGAAAATGTAACTTATAAATCATTTAGAACACCTTTTCCTAATTACTAACTCCCATGATGGTGACCTAGGTGATGACATGACTCTCTACATGACTTATGATGATATGACCTAATAATGACACCAAATGTATATCCAAAACCATAATTAAAGACCTTTAAACCTTTACAATGTTCATGATAATGATATGATGACCTTTAATGATGACCAAGACACTCTTTTGGTCACCCATCACAAGGAGTGATGACAAGACCATGACAACATTTTATGACCTTGAGTATGGAGGGAGTAGTAATGACCTAGAACTAACCAATGATCAAATTTTATTTGAAAGTATAAATATTTGACCTAATAACCCTATAAAACACATGGAAAGAGTACATTTGATCACTGGTGATTCATATACGCTAACAATAGACACCGTCCATAAGCTACAGGAAGAAAGACAGAAAGTTAAAGAAACAATTTCTCTCCACCAAAGTTGTATCAAGAGATGGTTTGAAAGGATGTCTGTAAGGAAAAATGAATTAAATGTGGGTGATCTGGCCTTGAAGTGGTATAAAGGCTATGAAGACAAAGGTAACCATACTAAGTTCCAATACCCATGGATTGGACCATATACCATGCATGAGAAGCTTGGCCAACACACATATCGCCTCTAATATTTAGATGGGAAGATTGACTATCTTCCTGTTAATGGACAATATTTAAAACAGTATTTTCAATGATGGTCCAGGGTTGTGCCCTACTCTTGAACATATTCTTGTTCGTTTGATTGTTTGTTTTGTGTGGAATTGTGTTTCTTTTCACATTTATGTAAATAAGTGTTGTGTGTGAGTGTGTTTTCTGGCTTCATTGTGTGTGGCTGAAATAAAAAGAGTCTTGTGACACTACAACATTTGACTAACCTTCATTCCTTCTTCTTTGTTTTTGTTATATCTTTTGGTCAATGATGTTCTGATAGAAAATATGATCCATTCATAGGGATAATTTCGTGTTGAACCATTATATCTGTGTCCATTCTGTAAACCTTACAACTTCATTCGGTTCTATTTATTTTGGTGTTTTTCATGCTTATCTAATCAACTAGAGAAGGACAAAGAGGATATCTAAATGAGATAAAAAAATCAAAGGTCTCTATATGATTCTCTAAATGAACAACCTCTTATTCTCTCAATGAGTCGATATCCCTCTTCCGTCCATGAAATAATTAAGTTCCTATACATAGTTCTATGTAAAATACATAAATAAAAGTGAAAGAAGAGAAAGGCTTTCTGTGCAGGGGGTGAAGGAAACAACTCCGTCAAGGTATTGTCTAGGCTTGCTAGAAGTGGAGAAATGTTTATGATCTTGTAGTGACTCCATCGGGGTACTGTGCAAGCATGCTAGTAGTGGAGCAACACCAGAGATGAAAAACTATACTATGAAAATCTAAAGCTCGCGAACTATACTACCCTTTCCTAATTTGAAATATTGTGGTATTTTTGGTCTTATGTTTGTATTTGAATGAGAAAGGGAAAAGGGGACTAAGCTTGTGCATGTGGTAAGTGGGGAACCAAAGTGATCCGTAGGATGAATAAATGCCCCATGAAGAACTAGAACCTGTACAGAAAAATCAACCAAGACAAAGAAGTTGGAATTCTACCAGTGTGTCGCCAAGTGTTGTCGCTACTACAAAACCCTCCAAAATTTTGTCTTACATTCATATTTCAGGGCCTATTTTGATTTTACATATTGTCATCATAATAATTAAGAGGCACTGCATGTGTTTTCTCTAAGTACTCTTATCTCATTTGCAAGGAAATAAAATTGTCATATTTTAGCATGTCAAGTGTTGCACATTGCACAAAATATAGTTTTGGTGGTTTGAAGGGGTAATATTTGTGTACATGAGTTGATCTTACCATGTAAACATGTATCAAACTCATTTTCAAAGTTTCAGGCATTTTTACAAAAGTGTTGTCATGATCGTCGCAAAGTGTATCTTTGGTGTTGCATTTGGTGTAAGTCATCACAAAGTTGTCACGTTGAGAAGAGGATGTTGTTAATGCGTTCTGGGTTTTCCATGTTGTGTTATCAAATAATATAAGTGTGTGATCATGTTCAGAGTCATGATTTTTCTGATCTTTCTTTCACTGATCTGAAACTTAGTCAAATTAGAAAAAATCCTTGACCGGGCCACTCAGCCTCTTTAAGCCAGTCTGAACTATGTACTACACGGTATCAGCCCTCAAGCAACAAACTTTCCTCTTGGCATTGCGAAATTCATAGTTCTTGCCTCCCAAAACTGCACGCTACACAATCTTAATGCTAAATCCCAACCCTAAGATCCAAAACTACACAATCTACGTCTCTAGCCAATCATGAACTACGTATTACACAATATCATCCTCAAACCCAATGCTAGAGCTCTTGAAATGTGCAATTACATAATCTCCTAACCCCCCTACCCTTCCAACACTATGCAGTGGGAAATCTCAATGCTCAATTTTTCAACCTGACTCCTTGAATCCATTAAATGCGCAATCCTCAAGTCCAATCCAGCCTGAACTGTGCATTACGCAGTCTCAAGGCTCAAATTTGAACCTTGACTATCTAAGCTACATAATTGCCTAGTCACTGAGCCTCTCCTTCAGTCTACCACCTAGTTCCAAGTTAGTTAGTGGATCATCATGAAGCATCTTAGACTATGGGTTTATTGGACTGATTTCGCCTTGTCATGAGTGAATTGCAAATGAAAGTACTCTATCGTGCTATGATAGGAGGATGAATAAGGATATGGAGAATGAAACCATGCTAGAAGACACCTTTGTAGCTGAAAGTACTAGTTGATCACTCAGGAGGAAGTATAGGGACATCAATTTCCAACAACAACATAATATTTGATAACACTGAAGACACCTCATCTCTAATCCATAAGGAGGTGGAAGAAGATATCATCTCCAAGAAGATATAAAGAAAGAAAGAATACATAATGGCTTGAAATTTCCATTTTGTCATGTAGTCCATGTCACTAGCGGCATGTCATAGTCATCATTTGCCACATCATATTGTGGATTATTGTAAATTCTTATTGGTGAATGTATTGTAAAGTGGAAGTCCAAAGGACACATATAGAATGTAAAGAGTCATGTAAAAGTTGAAATGTCATATGAAGTCAAACATTCATGAGGGTAGTCAAAGAGTCACAAGGGAGGTGAAGGATCACCCCATTGGTTATTACACACCCTCATTGTACAAGAAAAGGAATTTTCACCTTGGCTTGTCCCATAAAGCATCAAAGAGACAAGTTAGTTATTTTGGGGAAAAAGTAGTGGCTCCAATGTTCCACTATTGGAGCTGGTGGTGTTCATTTTATACATGTGTCTTGGGACTTTTACTTAATATTTGAAGCCTGATGGCCAACACATTCTTCATGTATGGATTATGAATATTTGTAAGATTGTTCTATGAATGTTTATGATTCATGTTTGTTTTCATCTATACTAAAGTGGTACTATTCTACTGGATGTTAGAGGGATCTTTCCTGTTCACATGTGCCTTTACTAGGGTGGTACTATTACCTCTCTATTAAATGCTCACTTTCATTTTCCTCTGCGACAGAAAAGACTTGAAACGTCTACAATCAAACATTCAACAAGCACACCTACTTGCTTTTCGAAACCACATATGTGATTCTCTCTCTTGTTGACAGCTAAAGCCAAGGAAAACCTTTAAGAAAACCATAATCAGACCATATTCCGGATGGGGCTCCTATCCCAAATGTTTTGAGGTATAATTGGGATTGCATATTGGGGATACCCCCTTGAATGTTGGTAGGTCCAACACTGTCAACAATTTCATAAGAATGTCTTGTTACATATCTTTGTTGATGTATGGATATTTCTACCATTACTGCTAGAGATTTATATGTTGCTATTATGCCACTAGTTATCAATTATGCATGGATTCAAAATGATAAAATTATGAATAATTACTATCTATTGGCATGCTTGATGACGAGGATGTGTTTTCTATAGTCGGTATTAATGATTGGTTATTGGGTGTTGAAGTTACTTGGTGATGCTTAGAAGAATTTCATATTTGGTCACAAGATGATAATGCTGGAAATATTGATGCTATGTTGTCTTATCTTACATATCTTCTTGATGATGAAGATGTTCATATTGATTCTATGTTGTTGCGATCAAATGTTTATGTTTTAAGTTCATAAATGGTGTATGGTGGTTACTGATGACTATCATGATCTTTTTACCTCATTGTTGAGGTCCTTGTCGGGTTATAAGTATCATATTTTTCTCTTTATGTAAAGGTTGTAAAAAAAACCCATGTTGTAGTCATTGTAAATTTCAATCATGTATGGGCTATTGGGATCAAGTTATTCATGTACGTAATCCCTTTTTGGGACACTGATGTAAAATTTGGGTCAAAAATGTAAAGCCAATATGTTGGGTATCTGAAGTAATAATGAGTCATTGGTGATAGGAAAGGTCATTTTTGGTTGAGTCATAAAGTCTTGTATGCTATTGAATATCTTTAGAATATTCAACATATGCTCAAGTGGAGTATGGTCAGTATGTAGTTTTCATATTCAATAGACCAAAACTACAATGATACTCTCTACAAATGGAGAGAGAAGCCTTAATTCAATATTGGTCAACCTTTTTCCCTTGATGTGAAAGGGGGAGATAAGCTTGGTGTTTGGAGAAGAATAATCAGAGAATCTTGGTAAGAAGTTTTGGTGTTTGCAGGGGTTGGCCAAACACCAAAGTGGTTTCCATCAAGTCTAAAGGGGGAGATTGTTCAAATTATGGCTAATTTTTGTCCTTGATGGCAACCAATTTGATAAAGATATCAACATGATGATTATGCAGACTGGTACAGATGTTAAGGATAACTGTTGTTGAAATAGATGAAAAGTTAGTTAATTGGATATACACTACTTTCTTTCACTGAAGTCATGTACATACATTGGTTGCATGAATGGTAGTAGCGTATAGAAATCAAAATATGAAATTGAAAGTTTAAATTGAATTAAAATATTGATTCACCCTCCCCTCTTGGAAGTTTCCCCAACAATTGGTATCAGAGCAGGTCACTTTAGTTGAATCTTAACCACTTGGAGTGGATCAAGGAGTGTTATAGGTAATTTTGTCACATATGGTCAATATGCCTACAAATTAGATCAATCCAAATCCATGAACATGTTCTCATCATCCCTACTCAAATCCCTAATCATGAACTTTCCAAATGATTGCATTTTTGGGTCTAGCTGCTAAAAATCAATGCTTTTAAGCCCCAACACACCCTATCCCTTTAGAGACTTGCATTCAACATTGATTTCTCCCTTCTACACCAATGTTGGTCAACACTAGTTTCTCCTTGCTGAGGGAGTGTTGATTCTGGAAATTCGGGGAAATTAAAAATATTTCTGAAGCTTCCTCTTCTGAAAGCTTCTGGGGGTTATTTTAATCATTTACTATTGATAAGGATCTTGATTCCTATTTGATCCTACCTTGGATACTTCACCTCTTATCCATTGAGCTCATCCTCCCATTATATGTGGATCTCAAGCTCATTATGGTAAATCCTAAACTACCATCCCTCTCCTATAAATTTACTACCATCCCTCCAATTTAAATGAGATAGGAATTACACTACTAAGCATTGGGGATCAATTTTCTAGTAGGAAATGATGAAGCGAGAGTACAATAGAAAGACATCAAGACCTCCGAACAAAATATTTATATCAAATATGAAACATCGGCCTGGTATAAGAATATTGTTCATTATATTTTGTTTCTAAGGTGCCAACTAGGAATGGATAAGTCCAAATATCAAACATTGAGATTGCATGATCAAAAGTTCATCATATCAAATGGTCGTCTCTATCGGAAATATCTTGTGGGATCATGTTGTTGTTATTAGTGGAAGGAGAAACTCACAAAGCAATTGAAGAGTTCCATGGAGGTGTCTATGGAGTTCACTACAACTGGAAGACAATTGCTCACAAGATCCTGAAAGCAAGATTCTATTGGCCTGCACTATTTGGAGAGGTTCACTCTTAGGTCCATGCATGCTAGAAGTGCCAAGTCTTTGCTGAAAAGAAAAAACTAGCTCCTCTCCCTTTGATCCCCGTGAGTGTGGAAGAGCCTTTCAAACAATGGGGGCTCGACTTCATAGGAGAGATACAACCTCCCTCTAGTGGCCAGCATAAATGGATATTGACTTCCACTAGTTATTTCACAGAGTGGGTGGAGGCCATACTAGCTCAAAATGCTATTGATTCTATGGTGATTGGGTTTCTAGAGGAAATTTTTTTGTCATGATTTGGTTTCCCTATGAATATCATAATAGATAATGTTTAGGTGTTTAATTCTACCAAGTTTATCAATTTCTATCAGAATTTTAATATCATAATAGGGCATTCCACTACCCACTACCCTAAGGGAAACGGGCAAGTTGAATCCTCCAATAATACAGTGGTAAGGGTTTTGAAGAAAACAATTATAGAAAATCAAAGAAATTGGGACTCTTGACTGAAATTTGCTCTCTAGGATAACATAGTGACTCCTAAATGGTCCATTGGAAAGTCACTTTTCAAGTTGGTATATGGAAGAGTGATAATATTCCCAGTATAGTTGGAAATGCCAGTCACGAAGTTATTGCAGGAGACAGAAGAGGAACACAATGCTTTAACTTGAAGAATAAATAAGTTGGTTGAATTAAATGAAGAAAGGGAACATGTTGGTGTAAAATTGGCCAGTTATCAGTTGAAGATGAGGTCTCTATTTGAAAAAAGGGCTAAAGATAAATTGCTACATCCAGGGGATTTAGTCCTAAGGTGGGATTTTTGAAGGGAAGATAAGGGCAAGCATGGGAAATTTGACTTGTTATAGTTTGGTCCCTTCAAAATATTTGAAGCCAAAGTTAATCATACTTTCCTATTGGAGAACTTGGAAGGAGAATCACTGGATCTGCTAGTAAAGGGTCAGTTCCTCAAGCTCTACTTCCAACACTGAAGGTAATCCTCCCTCATGCATTGTAAATATCGTCGTGTATATGTAAATACTTTATGACGTTGAAGTTTTATCTATTTTCTTTTATAATAATTTTGTAATAAAGTGACTCCATGCCCAATAGATAAGGCTACTAGTCTGTAGGTTTTCAGCACCTCGCTAGCAATGCACTATCCCCAGTTGGAGCCAACATTGTCACCTTCAACAAAATGTATTTTCAGCTACCTAGAGTGGAAAAGAGAATAGAATTTTTCAGCCATATTCCAAGCCATTAAAATACCCAAAGCCCAAATCAAACCCCTTACAAAGGAAATTTCTCTGAACAAGCTTTCCAGCGATATGTAGAAGTCCAAAAATGGACTCCTGGATCACAAGTTATGGTCTTCTAAAGTTAAAGGATTAAAGTCTCAAGGAAAGAAGGAATATATGAGATATGATATCATAGATCACAAATCAAACGTTTAGGGATGTTGTGGAGATTTGATGATCGTGTATCAGAGCAAAATCACATATCAATGATTGCACATCTCGAAGCATAGGATATCGACGATTGAAAATGGAGGAGACATTGGAGTATCAAGCAATCATTGCATTGCAATCGATGATCACATAGACGACACCTTTTCAAAGTGTTGATTTTGATTAAGATTGCTGATATTTGAGCTTGTAGTGTAAACTATCGAGGAAGCACTAAAAATGATTTACAAAGGAAATCAATAGCAAACCAAGGGCAGCCAGGCCTTTTCTCTCTCCTCCAAAGGGACAAGTGGTGACATAAGATTGGTTCCAATGTATGACACATGGAATCATATGGTTGGTTCTGATACAGGACATGTAGCAGTTGATGTCAGCATGATGTGGTGGTACAGTGGACACGTGGTAGGTAAATTCAACATTTTCAAGGGTCCTATGCTGGAATATATGGGTGAAACATCTCACTAATCAGGAAGCACCATATGGGAGTGATGACATCACATATTAGAGATCAGAGATCGACATTGTAACTATTATCACTCAGGTTGTTCCCTTTGACTCCCAAGGGAATACGATCGAGGTAACCACAAACCAAGCTTTGGACTGCAGGTCCTAGCCTACCAGAAGTCAGAGAGGGCTCTCTCTTTAGGATTTAACTTTGTTTAAGGGATGACTTTAGGCTAGATATGATGCATATGGGTTTTGATTTGGTTTAGTGGGATGGTTGATCTTAATCAAACATAGTTAGCATGCAAAGTGTAAGAAGTTCAAACCATTGGGCATGGAGTCATGACTGTGAACTGAAGGTTGTGTTTTCTTTGGTAGAAGAAGGGAATATGGAGTAGGATAGCTACACATGGCACAATGATTTATGCTGGAACAGGATGAAATGGAGGTCAGGGAATGAGAGGCAATTAAGGATCTTTCATCCAGCCAAAGGGGCAAAGTGGATGAAAGTTGTATGGGGCAATGAAGAATTCCCAGAAAACGTTCATATAATGAAGGGAATAGCTTAAACATGCACAATTAAGAATGCATATTCATCACTAATTTCAGAGGAAAACATGGAAAAGCTACACGAATTGAGCATAGAGGGCATGAAAACCAATTCTGGCCTATTCTTTCTTCCTGCAACTTAGATTATGATGTATATTTGGTACAGTTATGTATATGCTGATAAACGAAGGGAGGAAAAACATATTGAACCGTGAGCAAGCATGAGAATTCCATACCAATTTCTTCAGCCATTAAAAGCACAACTAGCCAGTTCAGATGCAAGCATTCCAACAATCCTTGATTACAGAAGTTCTTAATATTTACAGTGCAGCTCTCAAAATGAGAGATCAACCAAACAACCCACCAACCCTTATTACATTGTTCAGGGCTATATTTATAGGAAAAATATCTACAAAAAATATCTGCTACAAGATCATTAGGAAATAAATGCAGTTAACCTAACTTGTCTTATAAGTAATGAAAAAATATCTATCTAATGTTGCGTCGGGGTCAGCTGTTTCAAAAATGAGGCTATCTGTCTTTTGTTGTTATGCGTTGGCCATTCATCATAATTGTGCATTGGTCTCTGTTCCACTGCTCTTGAGTTGCTTTACTGTGCATTAACTATGGTCTGAGAGCCTTAAATGGCTTCACTGCTTTCTTATGGTCGATCTAATACTCTTTGCCGCTTCACTGATACTCTTTAATTGAATCTGGGCTTCTTTTTGTATCTGATATGCTAAAAACTATTAAATCGCACCTTTTCTGCCTTTCGAGGCAAAAACAATTGTTGAAAATTAAGATTCTCCATTTTGGCCTATTTCCCATAGCCTAAGTGCTAATCGCGCATCAAAACTGCCTCAGAATTTGATTTTGGGCCTCCGAAGCATCGATTTCGCACTTACGCACTTTCCTTTCGGCGAATGACATCAGCGGTACGGCGGGTCACGCCAGCGGTACGGCAGGTGACATTAGCATGACGTGAATAGTTGGACCTAGTATGGATGATGACGTTAGAAGGGTGACATGGCAGGGTGACGTGGCAGGGTGATGCGGCAGGGTGACGTGGCAGGGTGACGCGGTAGGTTGATGCGGCAGGGTGACGCAGCAGGGTGATGCAGTAGGGTACAAAACCAAGGCAGGTGAGGTGGCAACATCTTCATGTGTTGACCTAAGCAACAAGGGAGGGCGGTAATCAGTTTGTGTCGGACCGCTTTTGGTACGGGAGCGGTATGTGTCAGGGGCGGCCTGATGCAATAGGCGGCCGACAGTTGTCCCGGTGTACGACGGTGAAACCGTCGACCATCAGGTACTATCTTTCCGCTATGAAGGGGTGCCCGATATCGACGAAGGTTGTCTGATCTGTGGGGAGTGATTCAACGGTGGATGGGAAGGAAAAATGCTCGGGGTTTAGCAGAACAATGCGCCCGATAAGCATAAAGTTTTCACGGCTGCGGGTGGGTTAAAGCCTTAGGTTTAGAGGTTGATGTGTTTTGGCGCGGGACTATGGTTATTTATTAATTGGACATTAATAAAATCCAAATGCAATGTGTGCGGAGGGTGCGGTATGGTTTGGTGTGCGGGGGAAGGGTTTAGCACGGTTATTCATTTAACGAGAGGTTAAACGAATCCCAAGGGAAATGAACATGGAAGGGCTAATACTAAGGCCCCAAATAGACCTAGTATTTCCTGGACTTTTATTTATTTGGCTATAGTTTCTATGGGGTGGGATATTTAATACTTTTGGGGTTTTAATATAGTTTTTTGTAGAATAGGGGGAGGGCAAATGATTTAGGGAGCTAGATAATAGGGTTAGATGTTAGTATGAGGTTTTTTGAATGAAAAGGAGGGGATTCATGCTAAGTTATGGAAACTTAAGCATAAGGAAATAAATGGATAGTGTAAAGATAAATTTTACACAAGAAATGTGGCTTCTTTTCACTAAGCCAACTCAGATGTCAACTTGGTTTTTAACCAGGATGGAGTGAAAACTGGACTGGTTGGGCAGATCCCAAGGTCCTCAAGGGGATGTTAGTGAGTGATTTGGGAAATAAGAAGAAGGGGGAGTTAGAGATGCCTTGCCTGATCTGATCAACATGAGAGAGTGCCACAAAACTATGATTTGAATGAATATAACACTTGAAAATATGAAATGGATCACATAGCTTGATTTCTGCAACCACGAAACTACTTACCCAGCCTACTTTACCTGGCATTTTTTCTTCTTTTCGTTTGGGTGCACTTGAACTAGCAAACCCAACTTTTCAACTTTTTTCTTTTATTTACTGTCCTCCTACCTACATCTATAATTATTCCATCCAGGGGCTCAGATTAAGCTGTTGAGCACCCTTGCTTCTCTACCTATCTAAGAATCTGCCAAGTTTAAATTGTTTGGACAGATAATGATTCTCTATATTCTACAACAGGAAATTGAAACCTAGGGAGACCAAGATTAAGCTGTTTGGATATACCTTTAATTGAAAATTCTTCAAAAATGGAATAACTTATCAAAATTGGAATGCAATAGAGGCACTTAGACTAGCACACTCTCATGGACACTTCTTTGGCCTTTGCAGCAAATATGGAACATTGCAGCCTACAGAGCATGACATATTTGGCATGTAAACATGTTAATCATGAAAGATGAATACCTGCTATGAGCAAGAGGCTAACAGTGGCTCCACTTGGGGATGGCCTTTCCTTGTGAAAGGCCAAGAACAGGAGGTCAGAATGCCTTGGTCTTTAATTGTTGCTGTACTCTGAAATCTTCCCTTTGCTGGCTGCTTTATTTATGAACATGACCGCAGACTTGAAGAGCTTAACGCCTTCACTTCGGGCTTCAACTGTAGCAAGCTTGCTATCCAAACAGAAGACTGAAATCCTACCTACCTACTCTAACTAGCACTTAATTTGCTGTTAGGTGAAATGAAATAACCAGTGCAGCCACTTAAGCATTATAAACTTCAGTGAGCTTTGCTGCTTGTGCTTGCTGGCGAGAAAAACTGAGATCTTGCAATCTGATATGGCTTTGTTAATCTTTGAGAAGATCAGAAAACCGCTGACCTTCTTTGCTGAAACCAGAAACTATACAAAAGGGTCCTGCAACCTATATACATTATTGCTGAATTGAATTGAAGAACTGTACAAAAGTTTGGGATCACTAACATGCCTTGGAATAGGGATATCATCAACATTTTGATACTGAGGCACACAGCCTGTTAGTGGAGAAGAGCACCTCTTTACTTCATCATACCCCCTGTTAGCACATGAATCATATAA
The DNA here is from genome assembly GCA_000404065.3 of Pinus taeda. Classification (NCBI taxonomy): domain Eukaryota; kingdom Viridiplantae; phylum Streptophyta; class Pinopsida; order Pinales; family Pinaceae; genus Pinus; species Pinus taeda. Next base: position 130,043 of record APFE030248481.1, read on the forward strand.
AACCTAAACTGATATTTGCAACTTGTTACAAGCAGGCTCATCTGGCCCTTGATTGATCTGTGCAGGTTGCTCCTCTTCTTCTTTGAAAAAATCAGATGGCTAAACACAAAGAGGTAGGGTATCCACTTGTATCATTTGGTTACGAATAGCCTCTTTCGAATTTTCCTCAATCTGATATTTGATGGCCTTGTGGGGCTGCAAAACTAGAGGTAATGTATTTTGAACAATGTTTTGGGCTTCCTCCAGATGATCAATATCAACACTTGCTGATATTTGCTTATTAACTGCATGATAGTTCTCCTAAATAAATTGAAATGAATCAACACACAAAGGTAAAGTTCCTTCACTGAAATCAAAATTTTTTGCGCTTCCTCCTTTACTTCATAGCTGAGACATGCATGTTGATCATTGATTTTGGGCTGCTGACCCTGAATTTTGCTTTCTACCAAACTAGGTTCTGACTCCTCTACAAGGCTGATTTAGTCATTAGGATCATCATCATCATCATCATACTCATCGTACTTTGGCAAGTAGTTGAAAGAAGAGAAGATGTTATGTTCATATAGTATATTAGGAGATTGCTCCATCATGTATGGTTGTACAAATATGTCATCTGTTTTGTGGTAGGTTTGCTCATGAATGTCATTACTTTCCTCTTGCAAAACATATGTGTTCTGGTGCTCTGAACATTCCACTTTCATTGTGATCATTTCCTATGACCTTTGTAACAGACCATGAAGTTTTTCTTCTTGCTCTGCTTTGCGTTCTCCTCCGTGATTTTCAGATTTTCCTCTATGTCCACTGCCATGTCCTGCATTTGTTTCATAGTGGAGGGGCTCCTTTCTCTTAAACGGAATTCTATTTCTGGTTCAAAAGCTCTTGGATAATGTACTAGAGCTAAATCAGGGGGATGTCTAATATTCAAAGGCAGAGAATGATAAACTTGATTGAATCGGTCATGAAATTGCTGAACAGAATCATTTGGACTTCTTTTTAACTGATTATATTCTTCAATGAGCAAGAGGAAATTAAGTTTGATCATCCATCTATCAAGGAAGAGTTTGGAAAATTGCTGAAGATTAGAAATGCTAGCCTCAGGCAATGTTTGAAACCAAGTCCTAACTTCGCTTTGCAAAGAAAGGGCAAACAGACTGATACTAACATCCTCATCCTCCACTTCAAATATATTAAGATAGTCTTCAAAGGATTGGATATGTTTTTGGGCAGTGATACCATTCTCTCCATCAAATCTTGGGAGATAATCAGGATGATTTTTGGGTAGAGGATTAAGCACGGGAGGCAAAACAAGAGGCTTATATCTGTCAGGAACTTTACGAGGCATGGGAGTATGTACATGGATTGGCTAAATGGGCTCAACATGAACAAGGATAGAATGATTGGCTTTGACTTTTGTTTCCTCCTTGGCTGTATGATGATTCTCAGCAGCTTTTAAAGGCTGTTGTTGTAATGTGCAAGGAGGCGTTTCAACAATATCTTTAAAAGGCAAGTCATGAAAATCTAATTTAAAATCGTTTTTAAAATACAATACACACAACAAAATTTTATGAAAGAGAAAGAACATGACCTGTTGGATAGTAATCCAGGTCAAAAGCCTGATCTGCTCATATATTTCTCTTCGGTTCATTTCTCTAGTGGAGTCTTTATTATGAGGATTATGTGGAGTCGATAGGTGGATAAGTAAATCAACTTTGAAGGGCCTGATCTCTGTCCACCACACAGATCAGGACTTAATATGCAATAAGAAACAAAATATTTTTAGATTTTTTGAGATTTTTAGATTTTTTGTGATTTTTCAAAACAAGTTTAGGACTTATTCGAAAGGAAAACTAATAAAAAATGGGGATTTACAATAATGAACAGATGATTGTCCCCAGTGGAGTCGCCATTATGTTATCACTCAGGTTGTTCCCTTTGACTCCCAAGGGAATACGGCCGAGGTAACCACAAACCAAGCTTTGGACTGCAGGTCCTAGCCTACCAACAGTCAGAGAGGGCTCTCTCTTTAGGATTTAACTTTTTTTAAGGGATGATTTTAGGCTAGATACGATGCACATAGGTTTTGATTTGGTTTAGTGGGATGGTTGATCTTAATCAAACAGAGTTGGCATGAAAAGTGTAAGAAGTTCAAACCATTGGGCATGGAGTCATGACTGTGAACTGAAGGGTCTGCTTTCTTTGGTAGAATAAGGGAATATCGAGCAGGATAGCTACACATGGCACAATGATTTATGCTAGAATAGGATGAAATGGAGGTCAGGGAATGAGAGGCAATTAAGGATCTCTCATCCAGCCAAAGAGGGAAAGTGGATGAAAGTTGTATGGGGAAATGAAGAATTTCCAGACAACATTCATATAATGAAGGGAATAGCTTAAACATGCACAATTAACAATGCATATTCATCACTAATTTCAGAGGAAAACATGGAAAAGCTACACGAATTGAGAATAGAGGGCATGAAAACCAATTCTGGTCTATTATTTCTTCCTGCAACTTAGATTATGATATATATTTGTTACAACTATGTATAAACTAATAAACGAAGGGAGGAAAAACTTATTGAACCGTGAGCAAGCACGAGAATTCCATACCAATTTCTTCAGCCATTAAAAGCACAACCAGCCAGTTCAAATGCAAGCATTCCAACAATCTTTGATTACAAAAGTTCTTAATATTTACAGTGCAGCTCTCAAAATGAGAGATCAACCAAACAACCCACCAACCCTTATTACATTGTTCAGGGCTGTATTTATAGGAAAAATATCTACAAAAAAGATCTTCTAGAAGATCTTTAGGAAATAAATGCAGTTAACCTAACTTGTGTTATAAGTAATGAAAAATATCTATCTAATGTTGTGCTGGGGGAAGCTGTTTAAAAAATGAGGCTATCTGCCTTTTGCTGTTATGCGCTGGCCATTCATCATAACTGCACATTGGTCTCTGTTCCACTACTCTTGAGTGGCTTTACTGTGCATTAACTGTGGTCTGAGAGCCTTAAATGGCTTCATCGCTTTCTTATGGTCGATCTAATACTCTTTGCCGCTTCACTGATACTCTTTAATTGAATCTGGGCTTCTTCTTTTCTTTGATATGCTAAAAACTGTTAAATCGCACCTTTTCTGCCCTTTTGAGGCAAAAACAACTGCTAAAAATTAAGATTCTCCATTTTGGCCTATTTCCCGTAGCGATGCGCTAGCGCAATTAGCGCTAAGCGCTAATCGTGCAACAACAACTGCCTCAGAATTTGATTTCGGCCCTCCGAAGCATCGATTTCGCACTTGTGCGCTTTCCTTTCAGCGAATGATGTCAGCGGTACGGTGGGTGATGTCAGTGGTACGGAATGTGATGTTAGCATGATGTCAGCAGTGGGACCTAGTACAGATGATGATGTCAGCAGGGTGACGTGGCAAGGTGACATGGCAGGATGACGTGGCAGGATGACGCAGTAGGGTGACGCAGCAGTGTACAACACAGGGGTAGGTGAGGTGGCAGCATTGTCATGCAGTGACGTAAGCAACAAGGGAGGGCGGTAAGCGGTTTGCGTCGGACCGCTTTTTGTATGGGAGCGGTATGTGTCAGGGGCGGCCCGATGGAATAGGCGCCCAACAGCTGTCCCGGTGTATGACGGTCAAACTATCGACCATCGGGTACTATCTTGCCGCTATGAAGGGGTGCTCGATATCGACGAAGGCCGTCGGATCTGTGGGGAGTGATCCGACGATGGACGGGAAGGAAAAACGCTCGAGGTTTAGCAGAACAACGCGCCCGATAAACATAAATTTTTCACAACTGTGGGCGGGTTAAAACCTTAGGTTTAGAGGTTAATGTGTTTTGGCGCAGGACTATGGTTATTTATTAATCAGAAATTAATAAAATCCAAATGCAATGTGCGCGGAGGGTGCGGTATGGTTTGTTGTGCGGGGGAAGGGTTTAGCACGGTTATTCATTTAACGAGAGGTTAAATGAATCCCAAGGGAAATGAACGTGGAAGGGCTAATACTAAGGCCCCAAATAGACCTAGTATTTCCTAGACTTTTATTTATTTGGCTATAGTTGCCATGGGGTGGGATATTTAATACTTTTGGGGTTTTTATATATTTTTTTGTAGAATACAGGGAGGAGAAATGATTTAGGGAGCTAGATAATAGGGTTAGATGTTAGTATGAGGTTTTTGGAATGAAAAGGAGGGGATGCATGCTAAGTTATGGAAACTTAAGAATAAGGAAATAAATGGATAGTGTAAAGATAAATTTTACACAAGAAATGTGGCTTCTTTTCACTAAGCCAACTCAAATGTCAACTTGGCTTTTAACCAGGATGGAGTGAAAACTGGACTGGTTGGCCAGATCCCAAGGTCCTCAAGGGGATGTTAGTGAGTGATTTGGGAAATAAGAAGAAGGGGGAGTTAGATATGCCTTTCCTGACTGATTAACATGAGAAAGTGCCGCAAAACTGTGATCTGAATGAATATAACACTTGAAAATATGAAATGAATCACATAGTTTGATTTCTGCAACCACGAAACTACTTACCCAGCCTACTTTACCTGTCTTTTTTTCTTCTTTTCGTTTGGGTGCACTTGAACTAGCAAACCAACTTTTCAAAATTTTTCTTTTATTTACTGTCCTCCTACCTACATCTATACTTATTCCATCCAGGGGCTCAGATTAAGCTGTTGAGCACCCTTGCTTCTCTACCTATCTAAGAATCTGCCAAGTTTAAGCTATTTGGATAGATAATGATTCTCTATATTCTACAACAGGAAATTGAAACCTAGGGAGACCAAGATTAAGCTGTTTGGATCTCCCTTTAATTGAAAATTCTTCAAAAATGGAATAACTTATCAAAATTGGAATGCAGCAGAGGCACTTAGACTAACATAATCTCATGGACACTTCTTTGGCCTCTGCAGGAAATATGGAACATTGCAGCGTGCAAAGAATGACATATTTGGCATGTAAACATGTTAATCATGAAAGATGAATACCTGCTATGAGGAGGAGGCTAATAGTAACCATGTTGCACCTCCAAGTGAAACTCCCGATTGTGATCCGCTGATAAAGGAGATATGATATGAGATTTGTCCTATAGTCACATAAAGATCCAAAGTAACCAAGGGCTAAGCACATAGGGTGATCATTGATCGATGAATCCTGAGGTTGCAACTCCAAGTTAAAACTCTGATTGGTGAGGGCCCCAATATATGGTTAAGCGAGCAGTCTTTAGGGAAGAATGAATGAAAGGGGGCCTAAACCGATTTACAAGGGAAACATATCTTCCTGGCCAGAAAAAAGGGCTTAGTACCTTAGGGCTAAGCCAATGGTCATAGCCCCCAGTCATGTGATGGAAAAGTACTAAAAGAGCTCAAAGAAAAAGGGGCTGAGGTGGATCGAGATTCACGGTTTGTAAGGTTTTTCAATGTTAAGTGCCAGAGGTAGAAAATCCTTGATATTACGCCATGGATGTTTTAAAATGCATATAGGGCTCTGATAGTGTTATACAAGAAGTATGAAGATATGGATGAGTCAGAAACTATGATTTCTGAGCACCACCAAGTCCACCATTGTTAATCACTCCCTACTCTAGAGAGTGGGGAATTCATTTGGTTAAGAGGAAAGTGATGGGAACCGACTGAGAAGCGAGAGAGGCACTTTGAGGCAGGAACGTGGCTTGAGTAGAGGCCAACACATGAAGTGGCATGCAGAAATTTTTGCTAAAACCATAATTTAGTTTTAACATGTTTGTTAAGTCTGTTGTTTTTATTATTTTGTTGTTATTGTATTTTAAAGAAAATAATCATTATTTTACAATGATTTGGGTGACAGAGCCTTTGCACGCTAAGATAGCTAATCGATCAGATAGCTAGAGCTCAGGCTGAGATATTTTTCTAACATATTTTTAGGGTCTTGCTCTCTTTATAAAAGGAAGGAAGAAACACTTAAAGAAGGTTCACAATTTTTGGAAAGAAACTATGTATTATTTTGGCAAAGGCTCTGGTTATTTGATATGTATGACTACTTAGAATAGTAATGCAAAATCAATGGTGATTCCTATGTTTTTGGATTCCAGTATGTCTTCTCTCTTTGTAATTTAACAAATGTTCATGTTCTTCTCAAGACTTCATGTCAAGTAGCTGCTAGATATGTTTCCTTTATAATACAATTTAAATTAAAATGATGATGGAAAATGTCTATATGAATTCTTGGAAATATAATCTTTAAAAAAACTTTGTGAATCTTCACATTCACCATATTTTGTAGACTATCATTTCATTCTGAATCCAAATAAGTGTATAATTGTTGATAGCACAAGCTCTGCATGATGAGTTTCTTCTCTTATTCCTTTTGTTTCCGCACCTCTTTTAATTCAAATGAGATGGAAGTTCTTGAATGATATCGACCCTTGTTGATTGACACCTTATATCACTAGGTATATATTATGTATCATGAACTCATGAACATTCCCTTTCCAGAGTTGTTTTAACCAACTAAATTCAAATGGTAAGTGACATTATTTGAGGTGCTCTAAACTCTCCATTAGAAAATCATAGATGCCCCCAGTTCGGATGTCTTAGGCATTAGTCTCTTTGCATTCTGGAGGCTGTCTCTGAGAACTACAACACATAACATCAGGGTTGGATTTTGGACATTGATCATGCCCTCACATTGCTTCCTTGAATCTAAGATAGTCATAATATTCACACATTAGGGTGACATTGAGGTGTGCTTTGTGAAAAGGAAGGATGAGTCAACTTGGGAAGACCTATACAAGTTCAACTACTATTCTTGGTTGTAAACTATCTCCAATTTCTATTAATGAAAAGAGTATCATGCTTTACTATATGTGTTGTGTTATATTTACATTCATGTATTTCAATGTCGCGTTGATTCATTGAATAGGGTAATTGAAATATGCTACGTAGATGTTGTGGATCCTTACCTTTCTTTGCTTGTATATGCAGGTTCTAATTATAGCATATGGAGTTATGATTAGAGCTAACAAGCTAGGAGGAAAGTAAATCTTGCAATGGATTCCAAGGAATATTTTTTCCCATTCCTCAATTTCTCTAAGGCAAAATTTATATTCTTTACACTATGTTGTTCTAGACTAGCCCACTATGTCTAGGTAAGATACTTCTGTTCGCAATCATAAATTGTTTATAACATTTACAATGGGAATGAAACAAAAGAAGAAGGAAGATCAAAGGAAGAAGACAACTCAAGGAAACTGTGACAGTGACAACGATATATCATATGTACTAATAGATGGCAGCAAATATTCAGATTCAGGAGAACCCCACTTTCTATTGATCAAGAATAAAGAATACATTAACAAAGAATTATCAAGTACTAGTTTTTGTTCTACTTGTGATCCATTTCCCTGTTCATGTAATTATGATGATAGTGAATATGACAATGAATCAGCTGCAATTTCTGTTATGGTTAGAAGATAAAGTAATCAATCTATAGAAAAATTAGACTCAAAACTAATGACCCTAGAAGCAAAAATTAAAATCCTTACAGATGAAAATAGAGAGTACCAAAATTTACTTCAACAATTTGATGTAAAGGAGAGTGCTTACAAAGAAGATACTGTCACATTAAAAACTAAGCTAGAAGAAGGAAGAAAAATTGAAGAAGGAACGAAGAAGAAGTATAAAGAAAAGGAAGATCAGTGTCAAAGACTATAGGATGAACTTAGAAAGAAAAAATTTTAATTACACGAGGTAACAAAAACTTATATAGCAATTAAAGAACTTAGAGAAAAATCCAATTACTATGAAAGGCTAGAAACTAAAAACATCTCTCTCAAATTTGATCTTGAAAATTCAAATAAGAAAAATGAAGTGCTACTTCAAGTATTTGAAGAACAAGAGAATGAGCTAAAGGAAGAGATTATGAAATTAAGGGAGCAAGTGGAAGAAAGAAAAAAAGGTTGAAGAAGGGATGATGAAGCAATATCAGGAAAAGGGAAAACAATTCTGAAGACTAGAGGTTAATTTAAACATTCTCGAAAGAAGATTAGAAGAAAATGATAAACATTTGAGGTTTCAATATAGTACTAAGATTTTGGATAACATTCTTAGTAGTCAAAGGTATCCCTCCATTAAATATGGTCTTGTTTTCATGAAACTGTAAAAGGAAAATCTAGTTCACAGGATCACACAAGGAACTTGATGGATAAAGAGGTAGGAATTCAACCAAATCAACATCCAAAGAAAATGAATTTTCAAAGGAAATCGTTTACTCCCAATAATAGAAATAGTAATAAATTCTCTTATTTGATCAATGATGTGTTGGCATTATGATACAAGTGTTGTCCTTGATGGCAAGATGACAGATTATAGTGCAACAGATCAGTAGCAAAGAATTGATGATCAGACTACAAAGAATGAAGAAAGCTGAGTATATACGCAGCTTCTCTATATACCAAGTCACATACAGAGGCAGGTTATACACAGGTTCACTATGTAGCAAGTCGCGTATATACACAGGTTCGCTATATACCAAGTAGGGTATACACGCAGGTTATACTCACAAGTTCTCTATATACAAAAATGCGTATACACGCAGGATTGCTGATCAAAAGGCGCATATGCGTATACACGCACTTTCATGCAAGGAAAAGCACGTATATGTTGGAGAACTTACTTTTGGTCCATGGTAGTTAGTCCTTGGTATTTGAACCTATGATTTTGGACCGTAGTATCGCGTCAGATGATTTGATCCCTAGTATTGGGTTCATGGTATTAGTTTGTTATGATTTTGGACCGTGGTATTGTAAAAGGCCTAAGACTATAAAAGGAGAAGAAGATCATTAGGAAAAAGCATGGAGAAAGTCTTGAATATCTGATGAAGGATGAGATCGAGTATGCAGGTTATGGGTTGCTTGATCTAAGCTAAGGAGGGATCTCACAAGTTGATGGAGAACAAGATCTAAGGATAGATTGGGCTCAAATGGTTTGAAATGAACTATCTCTATATGATTGATTATGTTCTATATACTGACGCATGTAATGATCTGAACTGGGTATAACTTAAGTTTGAAATCGTTGCAAGTCATGATTGAATATTTATAGATCTATACATGGGTTGGCTTTGGTAAAAGCGCATATGTACGCGGGTTTGGTTTGTCCAAGTAGCGTATGCACTTTAATGCATGATTTTGATGATAGAGTTGGTTCTGAATAGTGTTGCAGAGTTTAGGGTTTTGCTCTATGTTCTGGTGACTGCTTTTTGTTGACAGGGTTCAGTGATTCAGTATTGGGTGATTCAGAGATTGATAATGCTAGTGTTGATTGATTGTGTGCTTCAATGATATTGATGGCTCCAGTATGAAAATTGGATGAAACGTGGCCTTCAGATTATAGAGTTGTGCTCCAGTGTATCCAATCTGAAAATTTATGAAACGTGGTACCTGGAGGAGAAAATATTGTAGGTCGATGCCTACATACTAGTATCTTAGCTAGTACAAGAACTATGGGGGTTGTAGCTCCCTTCCAGAAGAAGCTGGAGAACGAGAGAGGGTTGTAGCTCTCTGCAGGTTGCAGCCTGCATACTGGTAAAGGACTGCACCAGTACATTGTAAAAGACGTTTCTTATTAAAGGAAGATAGAAACAAATTGCAGCAGGTGGTTTTCACCCACATTGGGTTTCCACCTTATATCATGGTGTTCATGTGTGTGTGATGATCTGTTCTGTTTTAATTCTTCTGTTTACTGTTCTTATGGTCAATGAAGTTCTGATACATTAAATAAAGATCAAAATGTAATGGATTATCTGATTCATAAATAATATGGGTATACGCTCGTTGCTTTAGACACAGTTGGGTATACACGCAGGTTCACTTAACTGAAGTAGCGTATATGTATCTAAGTATGGAGTAGAAAAAGTTTTATTGATAATACTGATTCACCCCCCTGTCTCAGTATTACTTCCAACAATTGGTATCAGAGTAGGTCCTTTGGTAAAAGCTTGATCGCTTGAAGGAGATCCGTGGAACAATGGGAAATAAGCTTAAGAAGAAAGCACCGAAGAAGAAGAAGACATCTCAGAAGAACTATGACAGTGGGAGAATTGATTGGGGATTAGGCATAATAAGCTCTTCAGATTCATAATCAGATGAAGATGAACTATCAGGTATGAATTTTCTATCCTATGATGTTCCTGCTATCTTTCCATATGGAAGAGATGAAAATGATAGCGAAACAACTGAACTTGCTCTTATGGGTTAAGAAGAAAGATATCAAATAGAGGCAGAATTTAAAAGGCTGACAAACAAAATTAGAGATCAACAAGATCTATTGAACAAAAGGGAATCTGACTCCAAAGAAGAAGCTACCAAACTGAAATCCAATCTAGAGTTATTCAAGGCCAAATATCTAAAGTTGCTAAAAGACCAAAAAGAGGAAGAAAGCAAGATAAGGAAGTTTTTCAAGGACAAAAAGCAAAAGTTGCATGATGAAGTCACATCTCTAAGAAAAGAAGTCAATGAAAAGAACACAACAATCAAGAATGTCAGAGATATATCCAATGATTATGAAAGTCTTGAAGCTTCATCCATCTCACTAAACGAGGAACTTGAAGAAGCCAAGAAGAAAAATAAAGATCTACTCCAAGGTATTGAAAATCAAGAAAACGAAGTTATCAATTTAAAAGCACAACTGGAATGTGTCTCCAGAGTTCGTCAAATGCTGCAGGATGTGAATGAAGAACAAGAAAAGGAGATTCTCAATCTAAGACGACAGTTAGAAAAAGAAAGGAATTCTGAAGAGAACGTGAAGAAGCAGTATCTTGAAAAGGAAGATCAACATCAAGTTGAGGTAAATATCTTGAAAGGTAAATTATAAGAAAAAGATAAACTATTATGATTTCAAAATAGTACTAAAGTCTTGGATGATATTCTTAGTAGTCAAAGGTCTCCTGCTATCAAGACTGGTCTTGGTTTCCATGAATCTGTTAAAGGTGAATCTAGTTCACAAGGTGAAGCAAGGAACTCTAAAGAGAAATCTAAAATGATCAACAAGGAGATGAGAGGTCAACCCCATCAACAATCAAGGAAAGAAATTCTTCAAACTCCTCCTATGAATAATGTTGAATGTTATGTATGTCATAATCTTGGACATGTTGCAGCTAGATGCAGAAGAAGAAGGGTTCAAGACCATCATGCAGAAAGATCATCACAGTCAAGGTTCTTTAATGGATATTGTTTTGCTTGCAATATGTATGGTCACAAGGCTGCTGATTGCTATAAGAGGAATATGAAACATGTCAGATGTTATGCATGTAACAAGCTTGGACATATATCAAGGGATTGCAGGAACAAAATATAGACATCACACCAAAGGAGAAATCATCATCACACTTGAAGATATGGAAGAAAAAGGAAGTTCAGTCAGAAAGAAGTAGCACCGCACAAAGTACTCAGATGCAGCACAACACAGACATAACTAACTCAGGGGGAGCTGAAAGTGTACAACTTC
>APFE030248481.1:141553-212498 GCA_000404065.3 Pinus taeda
ATGCAGAAGAAGAAGGGTTCAAGACCATCATGCAGAAAGATCATCACATTCAAGGTACTTTAATGGATATTGTTTTTCTTGCAATATGTATGGTCACAAAGCTGCTGATCACTACAGGAGGAATATGAAACATGTAAGATGCTATGCATGTAACAAGTTTGGACATAGAGAAAAATATTGTAGGAACAAAGTTCATGATAAGAAGAAATCATCAACATGCTTGAAGGTATGGAAGAAGAAGGAAGTTCAGTCAGAAAGATGTGGCACAACACAGGATACTCAGCACAGCACAGACATAACAGACTCAAGGAGAGCTGAAAGTGTCAATCTTTAGTGTCCTAAATCTAATACACAAGTTTCATAAAGGGAAGTCGTGTATATACGTGAGTCATACACTGAAAAGTCGCGTATATGTCAGTCTGAGGAAAAGCAGTGGGGATAGGCTCGGAAGAAGGGGTCTGATATGTTTCAGTCCATTATTTTCTTTATCGGTCAATAGTTACAGTCTGCTAAAGATGTGTGGAAATGTCATGATACTTGTAAAATGTTTTAGAATTATTTTGATCCTAACTTGATGATGAGGATGTCTTGATGCTTTCTGCTGATATATGCATGATCAGATCTAACAGTAAACAAATGGCACAGGTTGAGGGGGAGCATATTCTTTTAACAATGCATTGTTGGCATTATGGTTAATAGTCCTTGATGATTATGCTTGTATGGCTAAATAATGTATCTTGCTATGATGTTGTTATGAGCTATCCATGATAAAATCACATATGATTCTTAGGGGTTACATAGTTGATGTTCAGATCATATTGGAGGATTGATGGTGCATATATGATGCTTACATGGTGATATTCATAAGGATAAGGAGAAGTACAAAGCGTGATGATGAGTCTTTCATATGTTGCTGTCATCATATGCATGAAGATCATATAATACAGTTATGATGCAAGATTCCTATAGGTCTTGGTGCTCATGTGGATGAGGATAGTTGATGTTGATGTTATAAAGAAGCCTTGACAAGATCTTGTGCTCTAGATGCATAATGCTGGATACATGGAGTTGCATTATTGGAGATATACTGATATGATGATAGGTTTATTCTCACATATTTTGACTGATGATTATCAGATGAAGGATATTCCCATGTAATGTTACATGGATGATCTTGATAATGATGACTATGGTGTTTTTCGCATATGATATAATGTGAATGATTTCTATATGCAGACATACCTTGGTACAAGACATTTGCAAGTTGCTAATATGGAAATAGTTGTACACGAGTTTAATAAGGAGTATCCGCGTATATACGCTTGTTTCTGTGGATAAAGTCGCGCATATGTTGATTTGAATGAAATCAGTGGGCCAGACTCAGGGTGAGAAGAGTCTGACAGAGACCATCTGGCACAACTTCAGGGGGAGCAGATAAACTGCTAATAATGTATTGTTGGCATTACCTTAGAAGCTCCTGGTTCGTGTACACAAGCCATGTTTTGGTTCAGGTAGATTAAGTACAGAAGGAGAACAGAAGGAAATCTTGGTTGCTGATCTTAATGGTGATTAACATATGTTGCTGCTATCAGTTGTTGGTGACTTTCATAAGTCTTGGTCTAAATATTTAGTCTCTATGTCATGTATCTCTTTTATGGTGTCAAGGTCATGTAACGGCCTATTTTGGTTTCCCCACTATGCTTGGGATGATTGATGTAATGTAATTGGTTGTCATATGTAAATTTATGATGTATCCACACTTGGTTGGGTGGATGATCCCCACTTGGTTGGGTGATAGATGTATGTATTGAGTATTTTGGTGATAGGAAGGTCATTTATGATAGAGTCATGTTCTTCTTGAAGAATATCTTTGTGTAGATCTTGCCTACAGTCAAGGGGAGCATGAACAACACACTTTAGTAGTGCAGAGACTCAGTAGGTACTAAGGGGGAGCATGAACAGATTAGTACACCTTGGCATATACAAAAGGGAAGCTTATTCAGAAATTTCAGCAGGTACTCAAGGGGAGTATGGACAGCGGAATGTTTATCAAGGAAAGAGGATATATTGGTCCGCCCTTTGCCCTTGATGTCAAAGGGGGAGATTGATTTGGTGTTGTTGCCATCAAGTCCAAAGGGGGATATTGTTGGCATTATGAGACATGTGTTGCACTTGATGGCAACCCACTCATAGAAGAACATCTCACTTAGTTATAATTAGATGAATCTTCAAAAGAGATATCAGATGCGTCTGAATGCATGGGATGAAGGACAGCTCAAAGGAATCAGATGTTAAGTTCTAAGTGTGAAAAGTTAGCTTTTCCATCAAGTCCAAAGAGGGAGATTGTTGGCATTATGATACAAGTGTTGTCCTTGATGGCAAGATGACAGATTATAGTGCAACAAATCAGTAGCAAAGAATTGATGATCAGACTACAAAGAATGAAGAAAGATGAGTATATATGCAGGTTCTCTATATACCAAGTCGCGTACAAAGGTAGGTTATATGCAGGTTCACTATGTACCAAGTCGCGTATATACACAGGTTCACTATATACCAAGTAGGATATACACGCAGGTTATACTCGCAAGTTCTCTATATACAAAAATGCATATACACGTGGGATTGCTGATCAAAAGGCGCATATGCGTATACACACACTTTCATGCAAGGAAAAGCGCGTATATGTTGGAGAACTTACTTTTGGTGCATGGTAGTTAGTCCTTGGTATTTGAACCTATGATTTTAGACTGTAGTATCTCGTCAGATGAGTTGATCCCTAGTATTGGGTTCATGGTATTAGTTTGTTATGGTTTTGGACCGTGGTATTGTAAAAGGCATAAGACTATAAAAGGAGAAGAAGATCATTAGGCAAAAGCATGGAGAAAGTCTTGAATATCTGATGAAGGATGAGATCTAGTATGCAGGTTATGGGTTGCTTTATCTAAGCTAAGGAGGGATCTCACAAGTTGATGGAGAACAAGATCTAAGGATAGATCGGGCTCAAATGGTTTGAAATGAACTATCTCTATATGATTGATTATGTTCTGTATACCGACGCATGTAATGATCTGAACTGGGTATAACTTAAGTTTGAAATCATTGCAAGTCATGATTGAATATTTATAGATCTATACACAGGTTGTCTTTGGTAAAAGCGCGTATGTACGCAGGTTTGGTTTGTCCAAGTAGCGTATGCACTTTAATGCATGATTTTGATGATACAGTTGGTTCTGAATATTGTTGGAGAGTTCAGGGTTCTGCTCTGTGTTTTGGTGACTGCTTTTTGTTGACAAGGTTCAAGGATTCAGTACTGGGTGATTCAGAGATTGATAATGCTAGTGTTGATTGATTATATGCTTCAATGATATTGATGGGTCCAGTATGAAAATTGGATGAAACGTGGCCTTCAGATTATAGAGTTGTGCTTCAGTGTATCCAGTCTGAAAATTTATGAAACGTGGTACCTGGAGGAGAGAAGATTGTAGGTCGGCGCATACGTACTAGTATCTTAGCTAGTACAAGAACTATGGGGGTTGTAGCTCCCTTCCAGAAGAAGATGGAGAACGAGAGAGGGTTGTAGCTCTCTGCAGGTTGCAGCCTGCGTACTGGTAAAGGACTGCACCAGTACATTGTAAAAGAAGTTTCTTATTAAAGGAAGGTAGAAACAAATTGCAGCAAGTGGTTTTCACCCACATTGGGTTTCCACCTTATATCATGGTGTTCATGTGTGTGTGACGATCTGTTATGTTTTAATGATTCTATTTAATGTTCTTATGGTCAATGAAGTTCTGATACATTAACTAAAGATCAACATGTAATGGATTATCTGATTCATAAATAATATGGATATACGCTCGTTGCTTTAGGCACAGTTGCGTATACACGCAGGTTCACTTAACTGAAGTAGCGTATATGTATCTAAGTATGGAATAGAAATTTTTTTACTGAAAATACTGATTCACCCCCCCCCCCCCCCCCCCGCCCTCTCTCAGTATTATTTCCAACATGATGTTGATTCTTTTACTTGTCATAACTATGGACATATTGTAGAAAATTGCAGAAAAAATATTTCGATCCCAAGAAAATAGTCACTTCATAGGAACATCATCAACTCATAGGTACTCAAGTTTCTTTAAAGGATATATCTAGCTTGCAACATATTTGGTCACAAAACTATTTATTGTAATAGGAGGAATATGGAATAGAAATATTATGATTTTTCTGCTCCCTTTTTTGGTCATATAAGATGTTATATTTGTGACAAGTTTGGAATTTAGAAAAATAATACAAGAACAAGTCAATGGACCTCCACAGACAACGTGGCAAGAAATAAAATAAGAATATTTTTACCAAAATACCTAAGAAATATGGATCCACCAACACTTCTCATAATAAGCATAAAGAAGAAGAACAAATAAGGTATGGCCTTACTCTTTTTTCATTTGAAAATGAAGATGAATAGTACATACATAGCATATTCTCTCATCACATGGCTAGAGATAAGGGCAAGTTAGAGTCTCTCAAGAAAAAAAAAATTGTAAGGTGATTCTTGGAAATAGTGCTCCAACAAAAGTTATGGGAACAAGTAGAATCAAACTTGAGAAGTACACAAATATAGTTGATGCAATATTGGTTTAAGGGATAACCCAAAATACTCTAAGTATAGGTCAAATAAATAAAAAAGGATGTATAATTGTATTCACATCAACTAAATGCAAAGTTATATAGAAGAAACTGGAAAGGTTATAGTAAGAGGATGCAATAATCCAAACAAATCATATGTGCTAGGAAGGAAGAATTCAGGCAAAAATAAGAGTGATTGTTGAAGTAAATATGAGGTACATAACCTCATGAAGACCATCGGATTATTATCAGATCCATGGGATCAGTGAGGAATGATCTCAGGGGGAGTTGTGCATATGTATATATTGATGATGATTCCCGATGTTGTTTTGATATTTTGGTAATGTTTGTATTACTGAAATTGGATTTGATGAAGTTAAAGTAAACATGAATACATTTCATTTTCTAGGGGAGGTTTGATTATAAAAAATCAATAGTTTACTTTCTATACACATATCACATGAAGGATAGTGACATGTATACAATTTTTTTCATTTAGACAATGGCGTATGTTTCTTACTGATGAATAAGTAGTGACAAGGATTCAGGTGGAGCGTCTCATATGTTTTTATCAGTTAGTTATTGGCATTCTAGATTTGACATTGGTTTACTTCATACTGTTAATAATTCTCATATGATACTTAGGAATGATGTGTTTTCATGATGAGTTTATGAGTAGCTGAAAAATCCTATATTGTTGTTGTTGAAAAAGATTCTTTATGAATTTTCTTATTCATGAGATGGATATAATATTAGATTTTATGATGAAGAGTTGGCACAAGTTTAGGGGGAGAAACGATTATATCCCTATAGTCCCTTGTTGGAATTATGGTTTCATAAGCATGTATTGTTACATATTATTTCCGATGTCTGGATATTTCTAGTATTATTGCTGGAGATTCATATGATGTTGTTTTTTTACTTGTTATCAATGATGCATGGATTCCAACTGTTAAAGTTATGAATGATGAATTTTGATTGACATGCTTGATGAGGAGGATGTGTCTGCCATGGTTAGTATTGATGATTGGTTATTGGTTCTTGAATTTACTTGGTGATGCTTAGAAGCATTTCATATTTGGTCACATGATGATAATGTTGGAAAGATTGATGCTACATTTCCTTATCTTACATTACTTCTTGATTATGAGGATGTTCATATTGATTCTATGTCGCTGCAATCAGATGTTCATGTAGTAGGTTGTTATATGGTGTATGGTGGTTACTAATGATTGTAATGATCTTGCTACCTCATTGTTGAGGTCACTGTATGGTTATAAGTGTCATATCTACCTCTTCATGTAAAGGTCATTAAAAAGGAACATGTTGTGGTCATTGTAAAATTTAGTCATCTATGGTCTATTGGGATCAAGTTATGTCATGCATGTAATCCCATTTTGGGACATTGATGTAAACTATGGGTTAAAAATGTAAACCAATATGTTGGGTATCTGATGTAATAAAGAGTCACTAGTGATAGGAAATGTTATTTTTGGTTAAAGTCTTGTACATTATTGAATATCTTCAAAAGGTTCAGCATATGCTCAAAGGGAGAATGGTCAGTATGCAGTTTTCATATTCAGTGGATCATACCTACAATGATCCCCATATCACTGTAGGAAAAGGTCATTTTTGGTTCAGTCATAAATTCTTGTACGTTATTGAATATCTTCAGAAGTTTCAGCATGTACTCAAAGGGAGAATGGTCAGTATGCAGTTTTCATATTCAAATACCCAATATGTTGGGTATCTAATGTAATAATGAGTCGTTGGTGCTAGGAAATGTCATTTCATACCTACAGTGATCGTCCATACAAAGGGGGATAAAATCCTTCATTCAACATTGGTCAACCCTTTTCCCTTGATGTCAAAGAGGGGGAGAAACTTGGTGTTTGGAGAAGAATGCTTGGGGAAGCTTGGAAAGAAGCTTTGGTGTTTGTAGGTTTTTATAGGTGGTGACCAAACACCAAAGTGGTTGTCATAAATTCCAAAGGGGGAGATTGTTATCATTATGGCTAATGTGTCGTCCTTGATAGAAACTTATTTGATAAATATATCAACATGATGATTATGCAGACTGGTACAAATTTAAAAAGTGATATGGTCAAAGGAATGTCAGTTCAAAGATAGATGGATTGTAAAGGTAAAGTTTGAGAAATCATATGCGGGTCCTGATAATAAAGTCAATGTACATACACAGGTAGTGTGAAGAAAAGTTGCACCATGGTAATTTCAATACTAGGGGTCTTTACCATGGTATTGGGACATAATAATGAAGTGAAAATGGTTATTTGATCCCGCATCAAAGAATACCAGTGACATTACTAATGGATTTTCCTAAGCTATTGGCTAAGGCTAAAGTTATATAAGGAGATGGAGATCAAGGTGTCAAGTGTGCAAGTGATGAATTATTTACTTATGATTTGATATAAAACAGGTGTGCACCAGGGTGCAAGGAGAAGACTCAAATATGAAAGATTAGAAAGTTTGATGACATACATGCTTGGTTGACTTACTTGTTGTAAATGTCAGTAACTAATAATGATGAATATGTGATTATTGTGATGCCGTGATTGAAATAAATTGTTTAGAAGTCTCTAGTTTTGACAGTGAAGTTTGTGAAGAATGAAGTTGTGTTTTGCAGTGAAATTTTTCAGATCCTTACACAGGTTTGTCTCTGGATAGTTGCGTACATATGCTAGGCTAGTTCGGTATAGTCGCGTATAAATTCTGTGAAGTTGAGATCTGTATGTAGGGGTTATGAATGATAGTCACGTGCATATGATCATATGATTAATAGAGGTCACATATATATTATAGGGTTTTGCAGTATGGCTTGACGATGACATTAGATGAGTTTTGTTATGTTTGCTACTGTCTGTCGATGATGTCTCTATATTAATGGTATATGTATGACAATGTTGACTGGGTTGAATGAGGCTTGGTACATTGATCAATGATGATGATGCATTATGATTAGGTTTTTGAATATTCTTTAGATGATTTGCATATATATGTGGGTTTTCTTAAGAATAGTAGTGTATACATTATGATATATGTCTGATCAGGATTTACAAGAACAACACTGTGCTTCTCTGGTGATGAACATTGTATGGTTTGGTATATGGTATGATATTATGGTTTATATATGTTATGGATTGGTTTGACCTTGGTGTAATGGTTGATTGAGATTCAATGATTGGTTTGACCTTGGTGGAATGGTTGATTTAGATTCAATGATGGGTTTAATGGTAATACATTGATTCTATTGGTTTTAGAATTATTACTTGGTATTAGGCTTAATGATGGAAGTGGGTCCAATATGAAAAAATGATGGTGGCCTATAAGTTTTTACATATTGAGTAAGGTGGATCCAATATGAAACATTATCCACATGAGGTGTTGAGGGTGGGAGCCTTCAGTAATGGATTCAGAGCTTCCTTCTAGTGGTAGATTGTAAATATGTTTAGAGGGTAGGTGCTCCCTTTCGGTAGGAGCCGATAAAAAATATCAAGGGGTTGGATCTCCCTTCCAGTGGGTTCTAGAGAATGAGAGAAGGTTGTATCCTTTTGCAGGTGGGTGCCTGTGTACTGGTAAGCATTTGTGCTAGTACAATATTGTAAGAATTTTTCTTAATATTAAAAGAAGAATACAAAGATGACGGCTTCAGTAGTTTTCTTCCACATTGGTTTTCCACCTAAAATCCTGTTTTTCATGTGTGTTGATATGTTTCTTGTGTGTTTATGATCTATCTACACTTTACTACTCAAGATTTTTGCTTAATGAATGAATAACGAAATAATGATGCACTGTTTAAGGATAAACAATTGATGCAATATATGAAAATTTAGTTAAATGGATATACGTTGTTTTATTTCACTAAAGTCACGTACATACACTGGTTGCATGAATGATAGTAGTGTATGGAAATCATACTATGAAATTAAGAGTTTAAAGTGAATTAAAATTCTAATTCACCCCATCGTCTCATTACTTTTCCTCACAATTGGTATTAGAGTAGGTCACTTCAATTGAAGCTTAACCACTTGGAGTGGATCAAGGACAATGTGCAAGAATCAAAAGAAGAAAGAAACCCAATGGAAGAAGAGAAATCAAGGAAACTATGATAGAGAAAGTCTTACACATCATTTTTTTACATTAGGTAAATGACCATTGGTTTTTATCTCTCGCTATCCATACATCTGTTCTGGAGCATTACATTGAAGAGTTTGAAACTAAATCATCCCAAAGAAGGTGAAATTTCTATATCCTATGGTGCAAAACCTTGATTTTGGCTATGTTCACAGTTTCCTAGTCATTTTTTGTGCGTATGCAGGGAAGACCATTATTATCTATGCAAAAGCACACACTATCTTCCACTATGACCTGCACACATGACTTGAATTACGTAAAAATAAAAAGTAAAGTCTAGAAGCATTGTTGGAAGCATCTATCCTAACCAAAAAGCTTCAAATGAGTTCCTATTCAATGTTGATCCCTCTCATCATGGAGTAACTCCCCTTCCTTTTTGGTACCTCTATCCCACTAATAGTGGATCTCGTCCCTTAGAGAATGGATCCATAACTTCTCATCCTTAGCCTTTAAAGCCATTATAAGCCTAGGGTTTGAAAAGAGGATTGTTGGAAGTAGGTTTACGCTGTTGAGATTATGTTGGAAGGCTTGTCTTGCAAGAGAGAGGGTTGGAGATTTCAGAAAGGGCTTGCTACATCAAGGCTATATGGTTGTAAGGATTTTATCTAGTTTTATGAATATAAGCATTTTTTCTTTCTAAGTTAAATATTATTGATTTGATTTGTATGATTCCTTGATCACCTACATGAGTTTTGGTTGCATAATCGATCAATTTGCATTGTATTATTTGTTAATTAGTTAATTATCTCTTTGATTATATCCTGTATGCTTTGATCTCTTATTGTTTCTCTATCTTTATAGATCTCTTTCAGAACCTTGTAGAGAAGTTGTTGGGAGTGATAAGAGGACATTTGAAGAATCAAAGAGTGCATGATATAAATATTTTAGGGACTTCATCAAACAACTCACTAAACTAGTAAGAGGCCCCTTTCATTTTATTGCTTTAAAACAATCCGAACTTAGAGAAAGATAGCAATTACTATGTGTTTGTTACTGGGGTTCTTAGAAGCCTAGGGATATTTCTCTTGTCCACAAGAGGGATTTGTCCTCATAACAAATTGGTGACTCCACTAAGGAACCATTTCAATCTATGTATTTTTCTTTGTTTGATCATCTCAACCTGCTACACAAGCCTTACTTGAGCGCTTGGGAAGTTTGAAGTTTTGGATTTTGGCTGGATTTGTTCTATTTTTATTTTTACTTAAATTTCCCTAGTGTGCGCACTATTACTTTAGGTACAATGTTCATATCTATGCACTTAATCTTTAGCAACAGAGCACATGCGCACTAGTTAACTCCAGGGGCTGCTCACATTCTTAAAAATTTTAAAAATCTCACTTTTTTCCTCTTTAAATCCCAGTTTTTTTTTCCTACTGTTTTACACCCGTTAGAACCTTCTATGGGTATTTGTCAATATGATTGAATGTTATTTTGATTTTTTTCTTGTGATTATTCTTGTTTTGTAAATTAGGGTTGAGATTTGCCTTACGAATGATTGATCTATCAAGAGAAACATTTTTTGTTCCTATTGTGTTGACTGTCTATATTTCATTCGTCAATTAAATCAAGGTTTAGTCCAGATTACTCTTTTGCAAAAGCTTTTTTTCAATATCAAATTGTTAGATTTACAAGATTAGGTTTAGTTTGTGAAAATACTTTGAATACTAATGTTGCAATGAAAAACCATCTTTCGTCTATTTGTTGGACGTGTTTATGAACTGAATTAGTGACTGCAAGAATAGTTGTAGCATTCAATTAGGGAAAAGTTCATTTTTAGTCACCATTGATTTCTTGTTGCATTGTTTGAATTTTTGAGTGCTTTTACGAAAAAATAGATTTTTTGGTTTACTTGTATTATTGGGAAAAGTGAAAATTCGAAATTGTTTTCAATATTTAGGTGATTTCAAACTGGTTAGTTGCATCTTAGGGAAAATATCATAACAGGATTTCGAGTTCCTGTTTATATCTCATTTGAAAAAGTTAAAAACTCTTTCCTTAACATAGATAGATTTTCATTGAAAAAACTATCATACCATCATTTTCGATTGCATTAGGATTATGTCAAGTCATTATTTCATCAAGTTTCACATCCATTACCTTTTCATAACAACAACCATTCAAATCAATTCTAATTAAAATTCAAACTAGAAGGTTTTATTATTAGGGATATTTACCACCCACATTAGATTAAGCGTAGGGATTTGGAACAGGAAAGTGAGTAAACTTTCCAGATCTATGGACAAACAGTATAAGCTTCTGATAGGGAGATAAATCCAGTTATTTTAGTTTTTCTCTGGGAAGCTCCCCTTACAAAGGAGTCAAGCATGAGATGATATCATACCCATTGAAGTGACCGTACCCAATTCATTGGCCATGGTAGAGTGATCTACATGTATTACAATGGTAACAAAAGGTACTTGGTTCACTTGAAAGTAAACCTCCAATTAACCATGTTGAGGAGATTTCAAGGGGATTGAGCTTTGTTACTCTGCCCTTGCATGTACATCTGATTTATGATTGTCCCCCTAGGTAGAGTTGTCTTAGTTGATAACCAAAGTGACCATATTCCTAGGGCTATTACCCAAGGTGACGATAGAGGGAAGGTCGTGCTATACTTGGAACAAATTTTGACTAGACTCACTTGGAATTTTTGGAGGGTAATCTTCACTCGAGATGGCATAAGTCAAGTTACTTGCACCAGATCGTTTCATTAAGTAGGTTGTCAAGGTAACTAGGTCCACTCGCTCATATCTAAAGCAACTTTTCACTTTAATTTCTGTGACATTGGATGTCGTTACCAAATAGTGATTTTACTATGAAAAGCTTGTTTGCATGGTTTGAATCCTTAGATTTTTTAGTGTGTGTTAATTGTTTGTTTTTGCTTTTTTAGAAACCTTAGGATTTTATTGTGAATATTGTTTAATTTTGTGATAAATTTTTAATTTTGGCTTAATCAAAAAGACAATCATGTAGAATGTGAGGTAAGACTCCTAAATATATACCAAATCAGTTGGAAAAGATAAAAACAAAAAATTTAAAATCTATAAGATCAAAAGCCTCAGATAAACCTGAAACATCAACAATTTTACAACCTAATATAGTAGAAATTGAATTGAATCTAAAATAAGAAGTAGAATTAAGTTTAGTTCACTCTAGTTTAGATATTACTAAGGTAGTTGATATATAATATCGCACTGGTGAAGTTTTAGACACTGAACTTACTGAACCAGAAGTAGAAGAAGCTGAGTCTAAACTTTCTCAACCTGAATCACCTTCGGCTGTTATAAATCCTACTCCTAAGCCACCTTCACCTCGAAGGAAGTTGATAGTAATGACTAAATTACCTCCTGGGTTAATTAGTATTGAATAATTTACCAAAGAAATAGAGACACCTCATTCTCCATTTACCAGTGTTGAAACTTTTGACCCAAGAGTTCCCTTTTCTCCTTTCCGATCTGACCTTTGGTATTCTACAACTTTGAGTTTTTTAGGTTAAAATTTTCCACTGCCACTCATTCCATTTTATTCACCATAGGTAATTAAGTTAGAAATTCCTATTGTGAGTTAAACTATTGATTCATCTGTGTTTACCAGGTCCCCAAAATCACAATTGTATGTTGATCCATCATTTCCTCCTGGGTACCAGTCACTTACTGGAACTTTTTCAGGAGCTACTTCTTCTCCTCAACCTTCCACTTGGTCATCTGGTTTATCTACATCTACTGATCAGAGCATGACTTCCATGCCTCAATAATTTAAGACATCAGATCAACATATTCACATGGTGTCTGGTAATTCAAGTAACCCTCAAGTAACCCCGACTAGTGTTTATTACCAACCTTGGGGGAAACCACCTTATCCTCCACCTAGAGGACAACCTTTTGTTGGCAGTTAATATTTTACCAGAACCTATGGTTAGGTAACCTATCCTAGCCTTGGTCAACCTATTGTAAATCAACCTTTGATTGGTACTCCTTATCCTGGCATGAACACAATTTGGAATCCTTCCTTTAATCTACATTATGGTCCAGGTTCTCCACAAGTGAAACTTTATCAACTTATTTAGCATACTAGATAAAATATGCCTTAGATACATATTTTAGGTATTATTGTACCTATCTAGCAGCCTATTCAGGGAATCCCTCAAACAATTGTCCAACAACCTATTCAAGGAATTCCTCAAACACCTCTTCAACAATTGATTCAACGACATGTTCAGAGTTTGCTACAGACCCCTGTTCAAACAACTGCTTAACAACCAATTTCAAGTTATCCTCAAACACCTATTCCAGGAGTATCACAAACAATCGTTCTAGTAACCCCTCAAACATCATTCCTCAGAATACTCAAGAAATCGTGCAAGCTTCTTCTTATCAAATTGTTCCTATGGTCTAGTCTATATCACAAATTCCTATTAGGCAATCTATTGTCGGAATAGGGAAAACACCTTTTCAAGGTCAAGCTTCCCAAAGCCCTCATTTTCAATTTCAAGCCAACTAGATTCTACCTTTTCAAGGACAAGTTTTTAGAAGTCCACCTTATCAAGGAAGAACTTTCCAAAACCCACCATTTCAAGGTCAATTTATTCAAAGTCAATCTATTCAAAGTCAATTTGCTCACGTTCAACCTTTGTAAGCGCAACTTGTGTAAGGGAAATATTACTTCGTTCAAATGGTTTAAGATGAACCTTTATAGAGTCAATTATACCTCAGTCATACTTTTCAAGTCCCTGTTCAACCTCAAACCAATATGGTTCATATTGGTTACGTTAATGGACTTCCAATTCCAACTACTTAGGTTACTCCAAGATATCCTGGATATCCATCTCTAGGGGTTAGTCTTAACCCTCAAGGTTATCAAACTTTACCTCAAGATCCTAGCCAGAGGTTACCATTTATTACAATGCTATATCTACCAGATTTATCCCGGTTAACTAATGATCCTATTTATTACTATCCTTTTTGGTCGGTGATTCATATCAAGTTACCAAGTGACATTAATAAATTTGAAGGAAAATCAAGAGAGGATCCATCCAATCATGTGATGACATATAATCTTTGGTGTACATCAAATTCTTTGATCACCATATGTCTATGTCTTTTCCAATGAACTTTAATCGGTTCAATAGCTAAATGGTACATTGAGATACCTCATGCCTCTTTTTGAAACTTTAACTCCTTGGAACCAACAATTTTAACCCATTTTCAACTACTAATCCATTATGATCCTAGTACTAAAATATTGACTTCATTAAAGAAATCAAAGTTGACTCACATCTTTTATCAAATCCATGAATCAAGACATAAACATTTCTTAGTTAAAGTTTTCATTCCAGATCAAATTTTAGTTGAATGGTTTACAAAGTCTCTTCTTACCGTTATCATGGAAGATGTTTCCAAGGGAGGTGGCATAACAAAAGTGAAATTAATTACTCCCCAATATTTAGACTTGGTCTATAATCAATTTGGCACTTTGTATGACAAAATCTTGAATTTACCACGCCCTATGGGTGAACCCATTATTACATCTACTATAGGATCATGATCTAATGTCGTTGATGGCATTATAGGTTTTGTTATCCAACATTTTAAAGGAAAAAAGAAGAATTCTAAAATTACTCAGACTTTGGCCATACAAGATACACCATCTGAAAGCCTTCCTCTAGAAAATATTTCCAAGATCAATGTTGTAGAATCATCTACTAGTAATACAAAATCAACTAGAAATAAGAAGAATGGGAAAGGTAAATCGAAACAAATTGCTGCTCCAAAGGAGAAACTTGCTAAGACTAATCCTACCAACAAAACACAAGAACCTTGTTATCCTTACCTTATTTGCAGTTAGGATCATTATACAAAGAATACCCACATCGGGCAGAGGTTTCTAAATTCATTAAAGGTTATCCAAATCTTGTTGTTTTGAATGATCCATTTCCTTCTCAAGATATCAAAATGGTTTCTCATAACACATCTTTGTCTTCCACATCACAAGATATCTTGATGATGCCTTCACTAGAAGTTATGGTAGCTATGAGATCCAAAGATTACTGGTCTATGAATCTTGTTGAAAAATAGAAATGAGGCTAGTTCATCTAGACAACCTTCCAATTCAATTCCTCCTTCTCCTTGTGAACCATTATAGATCGAGAATCCAAATCTTGATATGTTTATCTAACTACCTCCTAAAGGTGTACTTCGGAAATCAGGGTTCAAGCGGCATGCTAGAGCTGTGCAAAATTACGACATTGTTGAAGACTTGGCTGTCTCCTTCCATAATGTCATCTCTGGAAGTATTGCAAAGATGCCCGACACAACGAAATATATTATTGTTAGCTATAGGATCTATTGATCTACAAGATACTAAATTAATTATCTATGATCTTGAGAGTCATATTCTAAGACTCCCTCATCAACTGATAATTCAAATTCCATTTTTTATTAAAACTAGACGAGTATTTCATATAGTTGTTGATGAAGGAGATTCTACGTGCATTATGTCAATTTATTTTTGGAAAGATTTAGGTTCTCCAATCATTAATCAATTTCCTACCACTCTGAAAGCATTTGATGGAATAGGTTTTCATCCATATGGGATCTTGAATGATTTTCCTATAGAGCTAGAGGGAAAAATGGTCACAATCGAAGTTGAGGTTGTGGATGCTCAACTAAATTACAACCATTTTCTTGGTCAAAGTTGGACCTATGCTATATCATTAGTGGTCTTATAACTATTTATAATGATAAAATTTCCCCATAAAGGAAAAATTGTCAAACAAGATCAGTTGTCTTACTACACTTCACACCCTAACTTTGCAGGTAACATACCTTTTGTCGGAAAAACAAATTCTCGTTATGAAGATATCGGTGTTTGTTTACTCAAAGACTCATCATTGATGGAAACCTTTGTGATGCCTCCACTGAATTTTCCATCTAATTTTTCAAAGGTGTTGGCTTGTTGGGGCCTGACCCAAGTTCAGAAGTGATTTAGCCAAACAAATCCTGAAACTACCAACCCTTTCGGCAACAATCTACGAAGCATGGACTGAGGTCTCACCCAAGGTAGTATGGGAGGGTGCTGGAACTAGGTTTCTTCACCCTACGGTTGTCTTGATGAATTATGGGAATTTCATGAAATGATCTTGCACGCTTGCGCTGCTCCGCGTAGCTGTCCAAGATTCACATAGCTCGGCATAGAGTGCAAAGAGGTGTTGTCTAGATCCTTTACCCTTACTGTGTTATTATTATAGATATGACTTAATTTTGTGTGCCCAAGAGTCTTATCAATCATTCAACATTACTAAAAAGTGTGTGCAAACATAAACTGTAAAGAGATGCATAAAAATATAATAGAAGCATAAACACACAGATCTATGAGCAAATGCACAATATTTCAGAATCAACTTATATTTTATTAAACTTATGTTCTATTGCAACCCCAAATCTACCCTATGCACTTAGCTGTAGGGGTGCATGCACACAACTGTTGACTCTACCAGGCCTTTGCGCACTCAGCTGTAGAACCTCTTCTTACTACTACGACCCAAAACTCAGACTTACAGACTCAAAGCAAATTTCGCATTCAAAAACCCATAACACTTAAGATCAAGGCTAAAAAAACTAACTTCTACACTTAGAGCCTTTCTCTATTTATACATTCCCATGGTCCGTAGACCATGGTTAGGCCGACACATTCTATATTAAATTACAATATTTTAGGGCAGACAACCCTAGACTCTCGCACATTGTGCCCACATTTTGTGGGGTCTTTACATTACATTGACCCAAAACATCGGCTTTAAACTCACTATGGGAGGATTCGCTACCCAGCAAGCCCCCAACACAATCATCATGACTCGTCCTGAGTCATCCAGCTGTGGCTTCGCATCATGAAGGTCTGCAACTATCCATGCTGTCATTGTCTAGATTTTCTCCCTTTCTGCTTCAAAATCATCTACATCTGACTTGGTTCTCTACTGTGAGGTCGGCTTCTAGTACCTGTGTTTATAGTCCCACACCTTTGTTTGGCTCCTCGAGCCGTGAAGATTGTACTTTGGTCGGTTAGTCAAACAGTCGATCCACCCTTGTAGGGACTCAGGTGACTACCATTTACTCTTCCTAGGAAGGGCTATCCATTAAGTTTGACTAGCTAGACTGTGCCTCTGTCTGTGACTTCATTTACCACATATGGTACCAACCAATGCATTCTGAATTTTCTAGGAAATTTTTTGAACTTGCTATTATACAAGAATACTAAATCCTTTACCTTGAATGTGCGCAACTTGTTATGGAAATCGTTCCAAGGTTTCTCGCACTCATCTGTACCTACTGATGGAATCCCATCAGAAACCATTCTTCCTCAAGTTCTTCCAATTACGTGAGCCTCTCTTCTAGGGCTTCGTGGTCTTCCATGCTTGTCATCACTACTATCCGCAAACTGGGTACAATGTATTCCATTAGAATGACTGATTATGTGCCACAGACTAACCTGAAAGGTGTTTGACCTGTCAAGTTCTTGCACGTGGTTCTCTATGCCCATAATATAGCATGTATGCACAAGTCCTAGTCGTTTCGCTGCACGTTACATACTTTGGTCAACACAATATCCAAAATCTTGTTGAATGCATCTACTGTCCCATTAGCTTATGGATGGTACGACGTACTTTGCTGATGATACACCTAGAACTCCTCAGTGAGTGCACTGATAGTTTCATTGAGGAAGATGTTTCGTGATCACTCATTAAAATTTTCGGGCATCCAAACTGTTTCAACACGTTGTCGAATAAAAACTTTGCAGTTGTGGTGACTGTGCAGTCCCTAACCGGTTGTGCTTCCACCCATCTGGTCAAGTACTCCTTCGCGGTGATGATGTAGCGCACACCCGTCTTCCCCTAAGGTTTGATTGGTCCCACAAATTCTATTCACCATTTTTCGAATGGCTACAGTGTCATCTATGGATTGAGTGGCATCTCATCCCTTTGTGATGATTTCCTAGTTCTTTGACATATGTCGCAGGCCCGATAGTATGCTTTCAAATCTTGATGTAGGGTTGGCCACCATAGCCTAGTGCAAATAATCTTTTGTGCCATCTCCCATCCTACATAGTGTCCTCTTGCAGCCCCCCCATGTGCTTCCGCGAGGATCTGTCCTCATTCAAATTTAGGTACATATTTTCGTAATATCTCATTGTTTCCCATTTTGTAGAGGTGCCCCACAATGACAAAAAATTCCACCATGTGTACCACCAATTCCTTCTTCTGTTGGATTGAATATTCCTACGGTACAGTCCCTATAGTTAAGTATTGGATTATGTCTTGGAAGTGGTCATCCACGACACGCACTGCATAGAGTTGTGCATCAGGTAGTCCTTCCTCCAAATTTGTTGGTTCCATGCCAGTCTCAATTTGTGATAGGTGATCTGGTTCTACATTTAGGCATCCTGGCTTTATGATGACCTTGAAGTCATATTCCTAAAATAGTAACAACCATCTACATATGCGCCCCCCCAACACAGGCTTGCTCACCAAGTATTTCAACACGGAGTGATTGGTATACATCTTGAAGTGCCCACCAAGTAGATAGTAGTGGTATTTCTGGAGCACGTATACCATTGCCAATCCTCACACTTAGTAGTAGAATAGTTATTTTTAGCTTTGGACAACTGCCAACTTGCGAACGCGATCAGGTGATCCACGCCTTCCACGCCTTCCTGCATAATTATAGTGCCCAACCCGATACACGACACATCAACATGTATATGAAATTCGGTGTCCCATTTTGGGAAGACCAAAATGGGAGTGTATGCCATTTTTTCCTTGAGAACATCCAAACTTTTCTTATAATCATCATTCCAACAATATGTAGCATCCTTTTTCAACAACTGTTGCAGTCAGTTTTGCATAGCTCTTAATAGAATTTCTATAATAACCAGTGTGCCCCAACATGGTGCATAGTTGTTTGAAACTTCACAGTGCTTCTAGATTGAGAATAACAACAATCTTCACAGGGTCCACTATCAGGCCTTGTTTGCAGACCACATGGCCGACCATATTTCCAATGGGGACGAGGAAGGTGCACTTCTTAAGATTCAATGCAATCTTGTGTCGTCGACAAGTATCCAACATCAATTGTAAGCTTTCTATATGGTGTTTAACTAACCCAAATACAATCCAATAGTCCAGATAGACCTCTAAAAACTTGTGAATGTATTCCTTGAACACGTCCACCACTACGCACAAAAGTATCGCTATCGCATTCTTCAGTCCAAAGGGCATAACAACATATTGAAAATAGCCCCATTTGGTTGTGACGTTTGTCTTGCTCCTATCTTTTGGTGCGATCTTGATCTGATGGTACCCTAAGAAACCCTTTGTGAATGAGTAAGCTTATTGTCTGCCTACATTCTCCAATACTTCATTTGTAAATGGTGTTAAAAATGGATCATGAACACAAGTGTCGTTAAGCTTCTTGAGGTCAACGCATGTTCGAATTTTTCCCTTTTTTTTTTTTCTCCTGCACTACCATAGGACTCACCCAGTTGGATTCTTCCACTAGTTCAATAACTCCTACTACAAGCATTTTGTCCAGCTCTTCATGGACCTTTTCTTTATACTTCAGATTCAAACAGTAAGGTCGCTGCTTTACTAGTTTTGCGTCCGGTTTTAGAGTGATCTTCATCATCTCTAAGTCACCAATTATCCCCTATAAGTCCATGATTTTAGTCGGGAACAAATCTTGATATTTGCGAAGTAAATCAACGACCTTATCTACAATAGCATCATCCAAATAGTCCCCAAGTGTCATGTACTTCGGCTCCACATCTGTACCAATGTTTACCTGCTTTGTTTTTAGAAGCACAGTGATGTCGAGGTCCTCAATTGATGGTCCTCGAACTTCGCAACACCCTTCAGTTTCTAGAATACTAATGTTTTAGGGGTCATCATCGTCCTCCTCTACTTGTACGTTATAACATTCTAGGGCATGGCTTAACTGTGTTACCCATACTAGTTGAACTACTTCCCGTGGTTCCTGTGGTATTTTGAAGATGGCGACTTTCATGGCTTGTAGCGTGTCGTCAACAGTATCCGACCATGGGTCTTCAAATGTGAATGTTAACAAAAATCCCTCGTGAAAGACATCCAATTCGCCTGTACCATGTCAGAGTTCCATCTCGGTATACTAGTTCATGGGTATGTCATCCAAGTTATGGTAGAATAAATGTACTCATTCAGGCTGAGGTTCTTCTCCATAGGACTTGGTCCATTTTGCGAGATACGAGCATGGGTCATTGCGCCCTTCGTATTTATCTACTATTCGTAGTTATGTATTCCCAAATCATAGTCACATCATCATCCTACAACTACGCTCATTTTCAAAATTTCCTTGATGTGTTCCCCACCAACGCGCAGGTGTCGCACACAACACCCACTTCAACGCATCGAACTACTTGTGCTCCTGTACTATGCTCTCACACTTGTTCAAGAATTCATCCACCACTATCAATCCATCATATGTTGGTAGATCTCAGGCCTGGGTTGTTACGTAACGCAGTGATTTAGTCATCATGTTACAATTGAATTTTGTTACTTTGTTCAACCGATTGTGCCAGCATTTGTCTTCTTTGTCTGGATCTGAGGTGCAAGAACCTGCATGCTCCCATGAGATCCTTCCATCTGTAGTCAGATTCACCCACTCCTGATCTCACGTAGTTATCTTGTAGATACAATCCAACTCATTGTTGCTTCCATCATCATGCACATGTTCAGTGTAGTGCACTCCTTCTGGTAGATCTAACGGAACTACTACGCGTAGAGAATTTTTCTCAAATATCATGTTTCGCTTCTTCAGGTTGATGACTCCATTCATATCAATGGACCAGTCTATTCCTACCAATGTGGGGTAAGGTTTACTCTCATCCACAATCTCTATTACCCCAAAGTCCATCTGCGTGCTCGCGCTTTCGATATGCACTATTACCCCTTACAACTTCCCCATGGGCAAGATCTTTTGTTGGTTCTCCATCCGGAATTGAATCGGGGACCACTGCAATGTGGGCCTGCCCATGCGTTCCCATGTCTGCTTTGGTAACACATTCGCGTCCAAACCTAAGTCTAGGATTACCTGATCCATCTCATATTCGCCTATTTGCGTCGTTAATCTCATTTCTCTCTCGGTGCATAATGCATGCCTTCCATGCTTCGGGATTATGCGTGGTTCCCCTGACCTTGTGCACCTAGTTATCAACTCCCGCAGTCCTTTAATTGCCTTATTATTTCACAAACATTTCATGCATGTCTCTAAAAAGGTAGTTAGTATAGAAGGATCCATCCCTGTCTCTGGCTTATCCTTACTACGTGGAGTAGAGGCCTCTGCAAAGCTCTTCTTAGCTTCCATAAATGTCTCATTTTCATGTTCCAAGTCAAACTCAGGTTCCTTTGTGGGAGACTTGCGAACCCATGTATCTTCCTCGGGCTGCTTCCCCTTATCTTCCCCTGTGGTTGCACCACTTTTGAGCATCGTATTCACATTTGGGTCTTCTTTGCGTGGTTTAGACCTCATCATTTGAATATTCTGCATCGGAGTAGGCTGAAGTACCCATTTCTCATACATATGTGTGATCAGCATAGGACAATATACCATTTCATGATCAAACTGCTCACAGTATGAATAAGATACTCTCACCAGGTTGGTATAATCATGAGCGTAGTTTCTTGGTCCTTCGCAATTGTAACAGATTAACTGTCCTCGGCCCCTTCTTGGCTCCATTTCTCCTCATTCTTGACCTCAGCCCTGAAATCTAGCATGTGCCATCCCTGCGGCTGGGTCGAGGCCTTGCGTTTCCACCTGCATTCTATATGTTGGGGTCTGCTCCATCATTAATTCGTAGCTGTGACAAGTATGCTCATCGTGTCCCACCAATCTACAAAAAATGAAAAACAACTATTGGGGAGTCTATGTATACTTCTACAACAAATGACAGTTGTCCATCATGTGCTTTCCTCTCACTTGAAAGATCACGCACTAAAGTGTGGGTGCCATACTTGGCCCTGCCTGTGTCTCTGGTCTCAACGGCATTGGTCCCCCTCCTACCAAGTAGTTCTTGAATACTGGATAGTGATCCTTGTTGTGGCCTTGGCCTTTGCATTTTATGCACCACAATTCTTCGTGCACTTCTGGTCAGGGTTCCCTATCCTGCTTCAAGCTCTGCATTTCTAGGCAGAGATTCTGAAGCTGCACGTGGATCTATTGAACTCCCAATCTTGAATCTTGTATCAGTGTTTCATGCAACCTCATTGCCATTTCCAATGCTTTTACCTGGGTTGAAAGATTCTGTTGTGACAACGTTGTCCTTACGTGTGGTGTCAAAGATGCCACAAACCATGCATGGTGCTATGCATCTGTTAGTATCATATTATCCTCGTGGATCGTACCCTTTAGCTATTAATCTAGATCCCAGGGGATCTCAGCCAGAAGGATCACAATCTCTTTGAAACCAATGATTGACTGTGTCTCTGACTTCGTCCAACTAAATTCTCTATTCCGCACATTCTGGATCTCTGTTATTCCTGCATTTGGGTGATCATTTGAGTGCTTGATATACCATGTCAGTTTGTGATCCTGCAGTGTGCTTACCAATTTGGCCTTCTTAATGTTTTCGTCTGTGACCCCTTGTGATTCCCACATTTCTTTTACCACAAACCAGAACTGGTCTGGATCCTCATTCCCTACTCCTCTGAATACAGGTAGCTTGATCGCACTCGTCATGCTGAACTATGGGTTTGGTAGAGGTGGGGTGGTTGAAGATGGAGGTGAAGTAGGTGAATTAGGTGATGGCGTAAGTGGAGGTGATAAATGCAGAATGCGTTGCCTTATCAAACTGATCGCACTTCTCAAAGAAACCCGAGGGCACTCTTCCTTGCTTTCTCATGAAGGTGAAATTAAGGGAATATTTCCTAATCCTTCAGCACCCTTGTAGATCTTTCCACTCTGCGTCGTTCCAAAAATTAATGTATTCGCATCACCCTTTTTTCACATAATAGCATCTTAATCCAGGTATTCAGGGATTTAATGTACCTACCTCACGGTCCCTTGAGAAAATGTCGTTCTGCTTCATTGTAGCTCATGGTTGTGTCTACCATGAACTCAACGATAAATCCTGCTATTATCTGGTCGAATCAATGGTCCATGGCCCACACGATCTTATCTCTTGATGCCTCTAGTCTGTGCACTAACTCCAGAGTCCACACTATCAATTGATTGAGCTTATACCTTCCCTGGTTGTTAGCTAATCTCACAATCCAATCATATAGTTCAAAAGAGAAGGATGCAAAGAAGATCTCACGGATTTCCATATATATGTAGCAATCCAGCCACCTCTTCTCGGATATCTACGAAGTTTTTTTTTCCAATGTCACAAACTCGTGAAGCTTCTGATCCAAACACTCTTCAATTTCCTTGTTTATGGGGTTCCAATGTTCCGACATCAGACATTCCTTAGGTAGATCCTAGTCTCAGCAACAGAACTATTTGTTGGCTTATTGGGACCTGACCCAGGTTCAGAAGTGATTTAGCCAAACAAATCCTG
Organism: Pinus taeda; assembly: GCA_000404065.3. NCBI lineage: Eukaryota > Viridiplantae > Streptophyta > Pinopsida > Pinales > Pinaceae > Pinus > Pinus taeda. Next base: position 164,912 of record APFE030248481.1, read on the forward strand.
AAACTACCTACCCTTTCGGCAATAGTCCGCAGAGCACAGACTGAGGTCTCGTATGAGGTAGTATGGGAGGGTGATGGAACTAGGTTTCCACACCCTAGGGATGTCTTGATGAAGTTTGGGAAGTTCGCGAACCGATCCTGCGCACTTCTGCTGCTCCGTGCAGTTGTCTGACCTTTGCGTAGCTCGACACAGAGCATGAAGAGGAATTGTCTAGATCCTTTACCCCTACTGTGTTATTATTAAAGATCTAACTTAATGTTGTGGGCCTAGGAGTCTTATCAATCATTCAACTTTCATAACAAGTGCATGCAAACATAAACTGTAAAGAGATGCATAGAAATATAACATAAGCATAAACACACAGATCTACGAGCAGATGCATAATATTTTAGAGTCAACTTATCTTTCATTAAAATTTCGTTCTATTACAACCCTAACTCCACCCTACGCACTGAACTGCAGGGGTCTATGCACATAGCTGTGGACTCTACCAGGTCTCTGCACACTTAGCTACAGAGCCTCTTCCTACTACTACGACCCAAAACTTAGACTTACAGACTCAGAGCGAATTTCGCATTCAAAAACCCATAACACTTAAGATCAAGGCTAAAAACCTGACTTCTACACTTAGAGCCGCGCTCTATTTATACATTCCCATGGTCTGTAGGCCAACGCATTCTATATTAAATTACAATATTTTAGGGCAGACAACCCTAGACTCTCACGCTCCGCGCCCGCATTTGCAAGGTATTTACATTACATTGACCCAAAACTTCAACTTTAAAATTTCTATGGGGGGATCCGATGCCCAACACAACGTAAACATGATGACATCAAGCACTATGAAATCTCCTGATCCATGGATAATTCCTTTAGAGTCTGAGTTATCCTCCTATGGTTGTGAGATGCCTTTGATCCCTTTTGAATTGGCTTATTAGGCAGTATAATCACTTTCTGACCCAACGTCTACAGATATTGATCGAGTGAGCAGTCAATGAATATTATTCTCCTTTTCCTTGGTTAGAACCAGTTTCATTCTTTGATCCTTTTGATCACACATTTCCCACTGACAAAAGTATCATGGAAATTATGACTTTGGATGAAATGCCATGGAACGATCACCATCATCGTTCATCGTTTTTACCTAGCCCTAACAAAATTGAGAATGATTTTTCGAAGATGTTTTCACTTGAGACAGTAAATAGCCCATAATCACCAATTTCAATATTTCAATCTGAATCTAAAAGGAATTTGGGGAATATATCTGTGACCATTTCCATTAACATCTTAGTTAAAACAAGGATTGTTGAAAATACTCACATAGGTGCCTCATGCTCAATCGAATAAATTCGAACATGTAAGGCTCTATTTCAAGAATTCCATGAAACGTTTACCTAGTCCTATGAGTAAATGTCAGGAATTGATCCAAGCATTGTAATACATGAAATCAAGACTTACCCAAATTCCAAGTCTATCAGACAACGATTACAACTGGTGCATCCCAAAAACGTTGCTACGATTAAAGTTGAGGTAAAAAAAATGCTCAAAGAGAGTTTTATCTATTTGGTTCCCTTAAATGATTGGGTATCCAATATCATGCATGTTAATAAGAAACATGCAACCATTAGAGTATGTTTTGACTATAGGGACATTAATAAGGCTTGTTCAAAATACAATTATTCTACTCTCTATATCGATTAAATCATCAATGAATGTGCCAGTTTTTTTTTTTTTTTCATTTATGGATGGATTATTTGATTACAATCAAATCCACATGCTCCTAGTTGATCAACATAAAACCACATTCATTTTCCTACAGGGGACTTTTTCCTATTGAAAAATCCCATTTAGTTTAAAGAATGCATGTGAAACTTTTCGGGCTATGCCTTATGCATTTCACAATATCAAGCATATTGTGCAGCCATATTTGGATGAATTTCCAACTCATTCATTGAGACGGAAAGACCATCCAATGCATTTGAGAGTAATTTTTATCATATGTTTCTAATATAATATTCACTTGAATCCACATAAGTGTGTTTTCTGTGTGCAATCTGGTTGATTTCTAGGATTTCCTATTTCAAAGGAAGGCATTCATGTCAATCCATTGAAGGTTGAGGCAGTCTTGAATTTACCTCCTCCTTCCAATCTATGCCAACTCCAAAAGTTTGCAAGGGAAAGCAAAATTTCTAAGTCGATTTATCCATAACTATGCCGAGTTTACAAAGGGTTTTACTTGACTTTTGAAAAATGGCATCCCATTTATATGGGATGAAGTGGCTCAAAAATCCTTTGATGCACTTAAATATGCATTGACCCATACACCACTATTACATCCTTCTGACTATCACCAAGATTACTTTTTATACTTAAGAAACATCTGATGCCACGATTGGTATGGTCCTAGTTCAGGAAGACAAGTCGAATGAACAACATGTGATATATTAATTAAGTTGTAATTGACTAAAACTGAAGCAAAATATGCACATGTGGAGAAATTGGCCTTGGAAACTATTCAAGTTGTCCAATGTTTTAGTCACTATATTTTATTGCTCAAAACTACTATAATTTCTTATTGCAACCCTATGATTTTCATTCTTACTAGATAATTACTGGAGGGCAAGTATTCCAAATGGATCATCATCCTCCAAGAATTTGATTTGGAATTCATTAAATCCAAATCTAAGAAGTCATTATTTTTTGTTGAGTTTTTGTGTGAATTTCCCCATACTAAGAATGAAAACTTTGCAGAATATTCTCTTCCAGATGAATCTCTCTTTAAAATCAGTACTTTAGATCCTTGATATGAATATATCATCATTTATCTCCAAACCTAGACATTTTGGCCAAAACTAAGTCAAACTGATCATCATTGAATCTGATTCCAATCCCAGTAATACAATATTTTTGGGGACATGCTTTATTGTTGTGGTGCCGATTCTATTTTTGATGATGTTTAAATCATGAAGAATCTAAAAAGGCATTGAATGACTTCCATTATGGAGCTTGTGGCAGTCATATGTCAGGGTTTTCCACTACTCAAAAGATCCTATGTGCAGGGTATTTCTAGCCTTCTCTATTCAAAGACTATATAACTGCAGTCCGAAAATGCGATAATTTTCAAATATATGATCAATAAATGCGTGCACATGCAACTCCTCTTCACCTAATCATTGTTGTAGGTCCTTTCGCTAAATGGGGCATTGACTTTCTTACATGTAACCCTCACTTGGTCGGGGGTCATGGGTATATTATCCTAGCAGCAGATTATTTTACAAAATGTGCCAAGGCGATGCCTACATACAAGGATGATAGCGCAAAAACATCCATTTTCATGTTCAATCATGTAATTTCTCAATTCACAGTACCACAAGCTATCGTCACAGACCATGGTAGCCAGTTTCAAAATTATATGATGACCAATCTTACCACCAAGCTAGGATTGTGTCATGACCGTTCTACCCCATATTACCTACAGGAAAATGGCCAAGTGGAAGTCGTTAACAAAGTTTTAACTACTATGATTCAATGGATTATCAGTAATCATAAATAAGAATGGAACTTAATTCTATATCCACCCTTGTGGGAATACAACACTACATCAAAAACTTCAACTGGTTTTACTCCTTTCAACCTTTTTTATGGCATGAAAGGAGTTCTACCAATTGAATGTGAGATATCATCTTTGAAACTAGAAATTGAGTTATTACTAGCTACTTCTGTTGAAGAGGAATGCTTTCTGTACTTAGCACGTCTTGATGAGACTTGTCGTGATACTACATTAGCTAGCTAGACCCAAAATAAATGAGTTAAAGTACAATATGATCAGAATTTCAAACCTTGTTCGTATGTACAAGGTGATTTAGTCTTGGTTATGATCAAAAACACGGTAAGTTAGGCACTGGAAAATTCGAGTCTATGTGGCATGACCCTTATATTGTAAAACGTACAGTTGAAAAAGGGGCATGTGAACTGGTGGACTATGATGGAATTCCTTTGGGAAAGCCCAGAAATGGTCTTTGCCTAAAGAAATATGATTCTTAGATTATTTGGTGAAACATTTGTATATATAATGTACCAGTTTTTACTTGACTTGGATTTTTTGCTACTTCTCCTGCTCATCTTGTGTTACACTTGATTTGTAGAAGTCAACTATCCCTCAGACTTACATTGGCTCGCTGATGGCACTAGTCATAGCACTCATAATTTTTCTTCCACAACATGTGTCATCTGTTTGCCCACATTAGAGTTAGTTTCTGTTTATGGTGTATGCCTCGGTCGAACAACAAACAATATTTCATTTAGCATTCGTCGACTGATCATTAGGTTAGATTCACAAATAATGGTATTACATTTAAATAGTGTTTATTCAGTTAGAAGTGCTTCCATGTTAAGGATGCTTTTGTGTTTTTCTCTCTTGGAGCGAGAATTTGATTCTATTGAGTATCAACATGTTCCAAGAAATTTAAACATATTAATAGATGTGTTAGCTAATTATGTGTTAAATTGGAACTTGTAAAACATTTGTAAAGAAACCAATGTAATATTCATTCACATATTTTACAAGATATTTAAAAATAGAAGTAGTATGTTTTTCATTAGATAAAAGTCTGTAAATAAGTGTGGCTTTTACAAAAAATGGCATCCAATAACATGAGGCCCCATGGCCTTTATTTCCCGAACATGGTGATACATCGTCAACTATAAAAAAAATGTAGCCCTTAGGCTAGTCACTATGCATGATGGTGATATTGGTAGCATACAATAGCACACACTACTTGTCATAGAAAATGAATAATAGGACCAGGAACTCCTGAAGTATGCCTCTAGTATCAGAGAGAAAAATTATCTATGGAGGCATCTGGAATGTCTAGAGTCAACCTCTCAAGGTTGTGCTCTATCTCTGCTAGTGTATCTGTTGCATCTGGGTTCTGTACTTTGAGAGAAATTGGTTTCTCATCACGTTGTTCATATCTATGTAATCCAGTTGGTCTCGCTGGAGCCACATCTACATGATCATTTTAGATAATTAGTTGGATGCAAAAAATAACAAAAAAATGAAAATATTAAAATCAACCAAAATAAAACCCCATTGTATCCCAAGAGGCAGTAGCATGTCTGGATCTCTTTCGTAGTCCATTCCTGCATACATAAAGTCCTCAATCATGATGATTTGGCTTTCCAACCACTAAAAGAAGTCAGCAGTAAACCTGATAGTTTGTCCTTCGCCACCTCCATGGCCTGACGTAAATGCACCCCATCTCATCATGTGAGGGTCACGAGGCTTTCCTTTCTCGACAGATACTTATGGAGCCAAAAGAGGAATCCACTCTAGAGAAAACGAAATCACGAAGGCATCATACCCAAAGTTTTTGAGTTTTCCCATTATGACCCTAGTTAGTTTCCCTTTCAAGTTGGAAAGTATAGCCTCACACTAGTTAAATATGGTACCATTGTAGAAAGCCATAGAAGTCTGCATCTGAGCCTTGGTGAGAACATGTAATTGTGCACTATGACACAATTGTGCAACAGTAAACCTAATGGATTTAAAAGGAATCTCAGATATGGTCTTGATATCAATTCGACCATTTGTAAGAGAAGCCCCATCAATGCAATGCTGGATCAAATAAGTAGCATTGGTCTCACCACCATGCCTATGGAAAAGAAATATGATTTCCTTGCTACGGTGTGGAAGTCCACCCAAGAAATATATGTCATCTACATTGATGACTAGTCTGTGGTCCCCGACTATAAAACACTCTTCTTGAACATTCACTTTCCTATCTTCCATTCAAGTAAGTCTGGTTGGGCCCTCATGCTCGGAATGGTGAAAAACTTGTATAATCCACATTGTTTCAAGGTTTGTATGGTTTCCGAGTCATTAAGAAAAAGTATATCTTATTCCCCATTCTCATGCTCTCTCCATTTCATGTTTATGGGTCAAAAGCCTGTAATTAAATATTAAAAATCATTAGAAACAAGCATGGAGAGATTTAGCAAAAATTGGCACATTTTTCATTTGTTTTTGTTTTCCCTCAGCACTATCCACATTTCACTTCAATGAACAATGTTCATGTGCATAATTTCTTTCCTTGAAACTGCGCTCATTGCAATAAAAATTGTATGAGCATGTGGAGGCCCAATGAAGCGCACCTGAACACATCAAGGGAATTTTTTTATTTTTTTTTTGCAAAACCCTCCCCAAAAATCCAAAATCCATGGTGAAAAACTAAAAAAATTGACATGAAAATTAAGAGCTTGGATAGACCATTTACTTGGTGAAATCAAATCGCGATTTTATCCTTTCTAGTAAAAAATGGTTTTTATCTCTCTCAAAATGGTAAAAATGAAAATGGTGAAAACTTTTTTACTTTTTGGGATTTTTATAATTTTCTAAGGCTATTTAAAAACGATTTTACACATATTTAACTTTTTTAAGTCCAATTTTATAAATGTTTTCATTTTATTGTTGAACAAAGATAATTATTTTGAGTTTAAGTGTGCAGGTTACCGGAGAAACATATCATTTTGGTACTGAGCAATATTTATCACTTTTTCAAACTCAATAAAACTTGTGAAAAAAGTGAAATCATGGAGTTCTCTTTACACCCTTTTAAGGCTCCTTAAAAATGAAAATATTGTCAAGTACTTGATTGCTCGAACTCGTAAAAGTAAATGAACAACTGTTGTTCTTTCAGTATAAGTTTACCCATTTTACAGATTGAACCAAACTATTTACCTCAGAAGTTCAACCTCAGTCAAAATTACTTTGCTAGCCTTCACCTTCATTACATCAACCAACACTTTGCTAGCCTTCACCTTCATTACATCAACCATCCTTGAGTCAGTCCCAAATAACTCCAAACTGCTATTCTCATAAATTGACTTGAGTTTCATGTTGTAGGCCCTCTTGTGATGGGCCATTTCCTATCGACTTAAGCTCACTATCTAGGAAGCTGACCTAGAAACCTTTAGTACCTTGAGGCCAGCAAGCCTTAATGGTAGGTTTCTCACATAATAGGTTCTCATCATGGGCCTTTGATCAAATGATTTTATGATTGTTTCACATCAAATCATCTATTCACACTTCATAGATTGTACTGGAAGTACCATGAGATCCATTTTCAGTATTGGTGGTTTCTCTCGTGTTTTTTAATAGTTCATATTAATGACCAATAATCAAATGGTTTCTACATGTTCGATTTCGAGACATTCATTCACATGGCTAGATTCATACTATGGATTGAGAGATAGATATCAAAACCCTAGATTTAGTTTCATCCATCCAGGTTGCATGGAGTTATTAAATATACATGATTGTAAACATAGATCAACTGATGGTTGCATCCATACTATGTTGTCTTTTGACATGGATCTTCAGATGTAATTCCATACAGTGCTTTGAGATATTTATGTTATGAGTATGGGAATGCCTACCTTAGAGATGATATTATATATTGCATTGTAACATTTGTCTAATTGTTTCAGGTCTCTGACTGTAGTCTCTAACCCAAACCTTCACATGATAAAGCACTTTAGTCATCAAAATATTTCTTCTGACTTTGCACTTTAGGGGGGGAAACTGTTACACATCATTTTGTCACATTAGGCAAGTGACCATCCATTTAGATCTCTTGTTATCCACACATGTGTTCCATACCATTACCCTACAAATTTTGAAACAAAGTCATCCCAAAGATAGTAGAATTTCTAGATCCTATGGTATAAAACCCCGATTTTAGCTATCTTCGCAGTTTCCTAGTCCTTTTCTACACATACATAGGGAAGACCATTATTATCTGCGCAGAAGTATCCACTGTCTTCCAATATGACCCGTGCACATGACTTGAAGTACATAAAAATAAAAATTAAAGTCTAGAAGAATTGTTGGTAGCATCTATCCTTACCAACATGCTTCGAATGTGTTAACACCCTGTAATTTGAAGGCTGCAAGACAAATCACAAGAATGTAACCAACTTCAGGATGGGAATCTAACCCTTCCAATCCCAAAGAGGGATCTCTCTGTAAAATTTATCTTTATTGCTTGAAAATTTTATACTAGTTATGATTGTACTTGGGTTTTGGGTTCTGATTTGAGTTTCGGAAGACTGATTGTATTCAATTTAATTAGCATTTATTGGGCAATGGATTCAAAAGGTAAACTGGCTGGTTGCATCAATTTTTCACAGAGTAGACTTAGGTAAAGTTAGGAATATTTACTGGATATTTCAGAATAATAAGTGGATGATGGCAAAACAATGAAAACCTTCAACAGAACTAAAGAGCAATTAAGAATTCTTCAGTGTGGCATTCAGTCAATCGGGTAGAACTAAAGAGCATTCAAGAATTCTTTAGTGTTGCCTTCAGTAGAAAACATACAGATTGAAAAAGCAACCGGAATAAGGTACTCAAAAGTAAATCCTATTCATCACATTTCTATTTTGCAATTGGAATTTAGCTGATTACAATGAAGATATGATAGTGAAACACTTCAACATAAGAAAAACTTCACCGGTATTTAAGATACTAGAATCACGTGAATGGTCTACTAAGTATTGATGCTCTAGTTCTTTTAAAAAAACTTACAATGCTCCAACAGATCACTAATATTCCTGATCAAGTATTGATGCTCTAGTTCTTTAAAAAAAACTTACAATGCTCCAACAGATCACTAATATTCCCGATCTCAAACAATCGACCTCTAGTACTTCAAAAGAAAAAGCATTTATACAAAATTTACAAGTTGTTTACAATAAATGTTGTCTCTAATAGACAAGACATTTTTAGACTATAAGTGAACTAAAAAGCTCTAACTACTGCACATTAATAGTTATGGTGGAATGTGTTGTGCAAATGTTGTTGTTGTGGAAGTGGGAGCAGGTAGGATGTGGACCCAAATTTGTGGCTGTCTTGGCAGATGAACTGGCAGATGTAGATGTATCTCTCTTTTTATTAGATTGTTGTGTTGTTTTATCATCCATTAGTGTCACAAAATATTTTGGAAAATGTATATATATATATATATATTTGAATAAAATTTTCAAAAGATTTTAAATGAGATTTATAATTAAATTTCTACAAAACCATATGTTGTTTCCAATCCATGGCTTTATTTTCTCTTTCCATGAATTCACAAAACCATGTGTAGTTTTGTTTCTATTACTCCTTCCTCGGTAAATTCATTTTATTTGTATGTAAATTCCTTTTACCCTTGTAGAATACTTGGATGGTTTTGTAAAACCATGTGTTGATTTGTATGGTTGGAAGAGTATTCTCACTTTACTCTTTTACTTTCCCCTGCAACATGATTTTACACTTGTAAATTGATTTCACCATGCCTGTAAATTGATTTCACCTCAATCTTCTATCGTGAAATGAATTTACATGAAAGCTATCTTTGCTCTCCTATACATTAATTTCATGTGAAATTTTCCCTTTTATTTTCTCTGATAAATTCATAGCATCCATGAATTTTATTTCATGTGTCGCTGTAAAATCATTTTACCTTTGAATCTCATTCCACTACCTTAGTCTCATATTGTCTGTAGCTATGTAATTTTACCTCAAGTATGGTTTTATAGCATTTTACCTTTGAATCTCATTCCACAACCTTAGTCTCATATTGTCTATAGCTATATAATTTTACCTCAAGTATGGTTTAACTCATAGCCTTGAAATATTACCGCATTATCATAACTTTGTATTTCACTTGAAGTTAATCCACCCTATATTCCCGTAACATTTATGAGATTCAAAACCAAAACAGTTATTGGTTTTGGCATGGGGGGACAAGTGGTATGGTGGTATTATTTTGGAGGATGCCATATAACGTGGGGCTGCAACATAGCAAAAAGGCGGGCTTTTAAGTTTTAAGTGTTGGATGAGCTTAGTGTGCCATACAAAATTTTAACTGTTCATTTATTTCTACGAATCTTGAGGCAAATAAAAATGAAGAGGGTTTAATTATTAGTGCGGGGTGGGCCATTCGTTGACTTTGTAGGGGGAAGAGGTAGTATAGGCTTTCCGGGAGAAATTAATATAAAGTCCAAAACTTTATATTAATAGGGTTTTGAGTAGGGGAAAAGAGGGATTGATTTATATATATATATATATTATATCTATATATATATATAATAATAATATTAATAAATATATATATAACACACACACACACCTCTCTTATGGGATTTATATGGTTTATATAAGCCCATAGTTACATTGTGTTTCGACAAAATAAGCCTAAGGCTACCCACTTGTGCTTGGTGTTAGGTGTGCTAGGCTTAGGTATTGTGAATGCAGGTTGCATGGAGATAGAGCAGGAGCTATGCTTTCAGGCTTATTTTTTATGCAAATTTCAATAAAATCCAAGGCTTTAAAATGAGAAGCTCTGTAATATACACCATTTTTGTCACACAAACCTATTCTTGATATTTTGAAAGAAGGTATTTAGCTTATGCTAGGGTAATATTCAGATGAATTAATAAGGAAAGCAGGTGATAAATAAGGAAGTTGAGTAAATGATGATGCAAAATGGAAAGGAAGCGGGGTGAATCAACAAGCCAAAAGATTAATCATGAGAGCAACAAATAATATATGAATCATTATATTTCCTATAATTATATGACCCTAATAGAATTATTACCAATTCAGTGTTGATCCCTCCCATCATGGAGTAACTACCATTCCTTTGTGGTACCTATATGCCACTAATGTGGATCTCATCCCTTGGAGAATGGATCCATAACTTCTCATCCTTGGCCTATCAAGCCACTATAGGCCTGGGGTTTGAAAATAGGATTGTTGGAAGTAGGTTTATGCTTTTGAGATTAGGTTGGAAGGCTTGTATTGCAAGAGAGAGGGTTGGAGATTTGTTTTTGGGAAAACTAGTGTCTAGTTAGAGCTACTAGTCCCACTAAGATGGGTAGCTATCTTAGAAACAAACAATTCAAAGTTACTTGTGTTTTCCTTTATGAGAGATAGATGAGAGAGAAGTAGAGAGTACCAACCTCAATCTTTCGCTTGGCTCCTTTCTTGTTTCCTCTCTCCTTTGATAGACCTTTCGCCACTCCTTTCACACTTGTCACGCTTCAAAGAACACCTGTAGAGTCAAAGTAGAAAAATACCATCAAACCATAGAGATCTATAACCATAAACAATATAGGATCAGATGTACATTAACCATACAAATGCATACACAAATACCAGATTCAGAGATATACAAGTATATGGAGGAAAAATCAAATAACTTTATTGATAAGAGTAGTAGAAGAGAGGATTACAACCCAGCTGTCTGATCCTGCGCCATCCTCCCAGCACGAAAGCCCTCTTCACCTCATAAAAAGACTAGATCACCCAATAATACAATGTTTCATAGAGAAACCAATATCACTTCCTTACAAAATACAAAATTCCAGCTTCTGGATCTCTAGGATGAGGGATCCATATATAGATATTTGCAGGGGGGTGAATCAGCTTCTGGGATTTTGATTAGTTTCATTTCATTGATAGTTCTTGGTTCCACTTGGAGATTTCATGATCTCTTACTCATCCTTGGGCGAATTCAGAGAGGCAAGTGTCATATGAGCAGTTTCTAGAAGATTCTATGAGTTTCCACCTAGCAAACTACCTCTGCCATTTGCCTGCTTTTGCTCATCACACCCTACAGAAGGGATTTTCAGTATGCATCACAGCCTTTGTGTGTAGTAGGTGAGATGCATCACACCCTCAGCATGGAGCAGTCTGTATGGTCTAGTTTTGACTAGTTCTGAGCAGTTTTTCAGGGAAATGATGTAATCAGTTGACCTTGATCCTTTAGGGTATGAAACAACACTTTTAGGGGTTTAGAAGCCCTTGGTTTATGGACATATGTGATTTGGGTTGCAGTGCCCAAATATGTCTATAAAAATATTGCATAAAGGGCTTGCTGCATCAAGGCTATATGGTTGTAGGGTTTTCTCTAGTTTTATGAATATAAGGAATTTTTATTTCTTAGTTAAATCTCTATTGATTTGATTTGTAGGATTCCTTGATAACCTACATGAGTTTTGGTTGCATAATTAATCAGTTTGCATTGCATAGTTGGTTAATTAGTTGATTATCGCTTTGATTATATCTTGTATGCTTTGATCTCTTGTTTTATCCTTGTCTTTGTAGATCTCTCCCAGAACATTGTGGAGAAGCTGTTAGGAGTGACAAGAGGAAAATTGGAGCATCAAAGAATGCATGATTGAAATCTTTTAGGGACTTCATCAATCATTTCACTAAACCGGTAAGAGTCCTCTTTCATTTTATTGCTTTCAAACTATCAGAACTTAGAGAAAGGTGGCAATTACGATGTGTTTGTTACTAGGGTTCTTATAAGCCTAGGGAGATTTCTATTGTCCACAAGAGGGGCTTTTCCTCATAACAGAAAGTGATATATCAGATGTACTAATAGAAGCTAACAAATATTCAGATTCAAGAGCACCCTATTTTTATTGAACATGAATAAAATAGACAGTAATGAAGAATTATCAGGTTCTAGTTTTTTTTCTACTTGTGATTGATTTCCCATATTCATGTAATTATGATGATATTGAATATGAAAATGAATCAACTGAAATTGCTCTTATGGGTGAAAGAGAAATTAATAATTCTACAGAAAAAATAGACTCAAACTAATGACCCTAGAAGCAGAAATTAAAATCCTTACAGATGAAAATACAGAGCAACAAAAGTTACTTAAATAGTTTGATGTAGAGGAGAGAGCCTACAAAGAATATATTGCCACATTAAAAACAAAGCTGAAAGAAGGAAGGAAAATTGAATAAGGAATGAAGAAGAAACATCAATAAAAATAAGATCAGTGTCAAAGTCTAGAGGATGAACTTAGAAAGAAAATATCTCAGCTATAGGAGGCAACTCAAATGGATGGAGTTATTAAAGAACTTAGAGAAAGAATCAATTATTGTGTAGGACTAGAAGTAGACAACATCTCATTCAAATATGATCTTGAAAAGTCAAATAAGTGAAATGAAGAGCTACTTCAAGTATTTGAAGAATAAGAGAATGAGTTGAAGGAAGAAATTATGATATTAAGGGAGAAGTGGAAGAAGGATGAAAGGTTGAAGAAGGGATGAGGAAGAAATATCAGGAAAAGGAAGAATAATACTGAAGGCTGGAGGTTAAGGAAAAAATTCTAAAAGGAAAATTAGAAGAAAATGATAAAAAAAAATCAAATTTCAAGATAGTACTAAGATTTTGGATAACATTCTTAGTAGTAAAAGTCTCCCTCCATTAAATTTGGTTTTGGTTTTCACTAAATTATAAAAAGAGAATCTTGTTCACAAGTTCAAGCAAGGAATTTGAAGGATAAACAGAAAATAATTCAACCAGATCACATCCAAAGAAAATTAATTTTGAAACGAAATCATTTGCTCCGAATAATAGAAATATTAATCAATTCTCTTCTCTGATCAATGATGTTGAAATTTTTACATGTCATAACTATGTACACATTGCATCATATTGAAGAAGTATATTTAAATCTCAAGCAATTACCACTTCACCAAATTATCATTAGCTCACAGTGAATTAGGTTTCTTTAAGGGATATTGCTTTGCTTGCAACATATTTGGTCACAAAGATACTGATTACAATAGGAGGAATATGAAAAATAAATGTTATAATTCCTCTGCTCCCTTTTCTGGTCATATAAGATGTTATATTTGTAACAAGTTTGGGCATGTAGCAAAATAATGTAGGAACAAGTCAATGGACCTCCACAGATAACATTGTAATCAATCAGATAAGAATATTGATACCAAAAGACCTAAGAAGGATGGATCCACCAACACTTCTCATAATAAGTGGAAATAACAAGAACATATAAGGTGTGGCCTTTCTCTTTTTTCATTTGAATATGAATATGTATTGTACATAGATAGTGGATTCTCCCATCACATGACTAGAGATAAGGACAAGTTTGTGTCTCTCAAGGAAAGAAAAGATGGTAAGGTGATTCTTGGAAATAGTGATCCAAAAAAAGTTATGGGAAAAGTAGAATCAAACATGTATGAAAAACATTTGATGCATTATTATTTCAAGGGCTAAAGGAGAATACTCTATGTGTAGATCAAATAGTTGACAAAGGATGTATAATTGTGTTCACATCAACTAAATGCAAAGTTATAGATGAAGAAACTAGAAAGGTTATAAAAAGAGGATATAAAAATCCAAACAAGTTATATGTGCTAATAGAGAAGAATTTAGGCAGAAATAAGAGTGATTGCAAAAGTAAATATGAGGTATATAATCTCATGAAGAGCAGCTGATGATTATCAGGTCCACAGGATCAGTGAGGAATGATCCCAGGGGGAGCTATGCATATGTATAACTTGATGATGATTCCCTATGTTGTTTTGATATTTTAGTAATGTTTATATTACTGACATTGCATTTGATGAAGTTAAAGTGAACAAGAACATGCATGTCATGTTTAGGGAGAGTTGTAGTTATGAAAAATCAGTAGTTTACTTTCTATGCACGGATCACATCAAGGACAATTGTGTGTATACACTATTTTTGGTCTAGACAATCATGTATGTCTCTTAGTGATGAATAAAGAGTGCCATAGATTCAGGGGGAGCCTCTCATATGTTTTTATCAGTTGGTTATTGGCATTCTGGCACTGACAATGGTTTACTACATACAATTAATAATTGCCATATGATGCTTAGGAATGATGTTGTTTCGTGATGATTTTATGAGTAGTTGCAAAATCCTATATTGTTGTTATTGAAAAGATTCTTTATGCATTTGCTGATTGATGAGATGGATATAATATCAAATTTGATGATGAAGAGTTGGCATAGGTTCAATGGGAGAAACTATTATAGCATTATAGTCCTTTGTTTTCATTATGGTTTCATAATCATGTCTTGTTACATATTTTTGCTGATGTCTATATATTTCTACTCTTACTAGTGGAGATTTATATGTTGTTTTTATATCACTAGTTATGAATAAAGTTTTAAATGATGAATATCTATTGACATTCTTGATGAGGAGGATGAGTCTGCTATGGTCAGTGTTGATGATTGATTGTTGGTTGTCGAAGTTACTTGGTGATGCTAAGAAGCATTTCATATTTGGTCACAGGCTGATAACTCTGGAAATATTGATGCTACATTGCTTTATCTTGCATAGATTATTAATAATGAGGATGTTCATATTGATTCTATGTTGTTGCGATCATATTTTCATGTTACAGGTTCCTATATGATGTGTGGTGGTTACTGATGACTATCATGATCTTTCTACCTCATTGTTGAGGTTATTGTCTAGTTATAAGTGTCATATCTATCTCTTTATGTAAAGGTCATGAAAAAGAGCCATGTTGTAGTCATTGTAAAATCCAGTCATGTATGGGCTATTCGGATCAAGTTATGTCATGTATGTAATCCCATTTTGGGACATTGATGTAAACTCTAGGTAAAAAATGTAAACCCAATATGTTGGGTATCTAATGTAATAATGAGGCATTGGTGACAGGAAAGGTAATTTTTTGTTGAGTCATAAAGTCTTCTACTTTATTGAATATCTTCAGAAGGTTCAACATATGCTCAGGGGGAGTATGGTCAGTATGAAATTTTCATATTCAATATATTAGACCTACAGTGATCCTCTCTACAAAGGGGAAGATAAGCCTTCATTAAGAATTGGTCATCCCTTTTCCCTAAATGTCAAAGGGGGAGAGAAGCTTGGTAATACGTTTTGGTGTTTGTAGGTGTTTGTAGGTGGTAACAAAACACCAAAGTGGTTGCCATAGGGTCCAAAGGGGGAGATTCTTGGAATTATGGTTAATGTGTTGTCCTTGATTTCAAACTATTTGATAAGTATATCAATAGGATGATTATGTAGACTAGTAGAGATGTTACAGGTGATATGGACAAAGTATTTTCAGTTCAGAGATAGATGGATGGTAAAGGTAAAGTTTGAGAAAGCATACGTGGGTCTTGAGAAGCAAGGTCACGTACATACGTAGGTAGTGTGAAGAAAAGCCACATACATAATCTGCGCCATGGTAATTTGAATACCAATGATCTTTACCATGGTAATGGCCCATAGTAATGAAGTGACAATGATTATTTGATCCCATCATAGAATAACAATGACATTACCAAGGGATTTTCTTAAGGTATTGGCTAAGGATAAATATATATAAGGAGATGGATATCAAGGTTTAGTGTGCAAGTGATGAGTTGTTTATGAATGATTTGATCTGAAACAGGTGTGCACCAAGGAGCAAGGAGAAGACTCGAGTATGAAAGATATGAAATTTTTTTGACATATATGCTTGATTAACTTACTTGTTGCAAATGTCAAAGTAACTAATAATGATGAATTTGTGATTATTGTGATGTCATTTGAAATAAATTATTCAGAAGTCTATAGTTTTTACAATGAAGGTTGTGAAGAATGAAGTTGTGTTTTGCAGTGAAATGTTTTAGATATGTAAACAGTTTGTCTCTGGATAGTTGCGTACATATGAGAGTCTAGTTCCATATAGTCGCATATACATTCTGCGATGTTGATATTTGTATGTGGGTGTTATGCATGGTAGTCACACACATACACTCATATACTTCATGGAGGTCACATATATATTATAGAGTTTTGTAGTATGGCTTGATGATGACATTTGATGAGTTCTATTTTGTTTGCTATTATCTGTCAATGATGTCTCTATCTTAATGATCTATGTCTAAAAGTGTTGATTGGTTTGAATGAGGCCTGATACATTGATCCGTGATGATGATGCATTAAGATTTGGTTTTTCAATATTCTTTAGAGGAAGCATTAATATATGCAAGTGATCTTCAGAATAGTAGCATATACATTCTGATGTATGTCTGATGAGGGTTGATAGGAACCACATTGTGCTTATGTGGTGATGAATAATGTATGGTTTGATACATGGTATGATTTGATGTCTTATGTTTGTTATGGATTGGTTTGATCTTTGTGCAATGGTTTATTGAGATTTAGTGATTACTTTTATCGTAATACAATGATTAAGTTGGTTCAGTGTTTGGTTTCATAATTGTTACTTGGTATTGGGATTAATGATGGAAGCGGGTCCAATATAAAAATGTGATGAAAGGTGACCTACAATATTTTATGTTTTGAGATAGGTGGATCCAATATGAAACATTATGAAACGTTGTCCACATGAGGTGCTAAGGGTTGGAGCCTTGAGTAAGGGAGGCAAAGCTTGCTTCTAGTGGTAGTTAGTAAAGTTGTTCAGGGGGTATGTTCTCCCTTTCGGTAGTAGCCGATAACTAGATTAGGGGGTTGGAGCTCCCTTCCAGTGGGTGCTAGAGAACAAGAGAAGGTTGTAGTATTCTGCAGGTGGGTTCCTGCATACTGGTAAGAGTTTACACAAATACAAGATTGTAAGAAGTTTTCTTAATAATAAAAGAATAAGACAAAGATGACGACAATAGTGGTTTTCTCCCACATTAGGTTTCCACCTAAAAGATTGGTGTTCATATTTATTGATATGTTTCTTGTGTTATGATGATTTATATGCTCTTTAATATTCATGGTTTCTACTTAATGAATGAATAATGAAGTAATGATGCATTGGTTAAGGATTAACAGTTGATGAAATATATGAAAAGTTAGTTAATTGGATATACGATATTTTCTTTCATTGAAGTTGCGTACATACATTGGTTGAACGAATGAAAACAACATATAGAAATTAGAATATGAAATTAAAAGTTTAAAGAGAATTAAAATATCAAATATCGTGATATGCAAACTAGCATAGAGTGAAAAAATATTTGATACCTCTCAAGGCTAGATCAAGATTAAAAGTGGATGTTCTAATTTAATGTATGTTAAACATTTTAGCTTGGTTAAAATAAAAATAAACTATTAATTTTATTAATTTTTATAAATTACTAATAGTAATTTTTAAGCTCCAGGTTTATGATAACCAGGGTAATACCAAGATCTTACAAGATTTTATAATTGAGTAAAATATTCGCCATGACTAGTGAGAGATTCGCCGAAAAATTATATATACATGTTATATTATTGATAAAATCGCCTTCCATTTTTCCTATATACCATGAAGATTCGCCCATTTATTATACTTATAAATTTAGGGGGTGTTCTTAAAATTTTCCCTGAATTTATCCCATAGGATTTCACTTTAGATATTAATGGATTTCTCCTATAACCAAACCATGAGGGATAATGAGGAAGGAAACCTCTATTTATACAATGATGCTCAACTTCCTTTATAATAATAAAAAAATATTATATCATGTGGGATCCCCAAATCTAGCATATGGAGAAGTACAATATTGTACTCTATTGAATAACTAATCTAAAATACAATGAATAAATAATCTAAAATACAATGGAAATAAAGTGGTCTAGTCACATGCAAAATTATCTAATGAAATAATCCCAAGGAAATAAGGATGTCTCCCCTATTCAAATTATTTGTTCCAACTAGACCTACCATGCTATGACTTTTGGCACTTATTTTGTAACATTTGATGGCATATTGGTAGAAATATGTGTTATTCTAAGTATACCAGAATATCCAACATATCTTATAACTGTTAAGTTTTTTAAAATTGTATAGCTATGGATACACATGCTTGGTATCAAATATTCCAGTGGCATCACCTATTCTATTCCATACACCAAATTAAATTATGTCTGCTTTGACAACGTCTTGCATGTAGCCATATAAGCCCATAGAATGCTAGTAAACAGTTAATCCCAATCATTCCTATTCTTTTAGAATGCCTTGATCAGTTCGTGTTCAAAGAAATTCTTGAATTGCTTTTCCATTTGTTGGCCTATGAATTATATAACATCATCTTGTGGTGATGAATCAATAACTCTTTCAGTAGTTCAAGCACTGCTCCCCAAACAAACTAATGACCTCAATTGTTGATGAGGCTATGTAGACAACCAAATCTCATGAAAATGTGCTAAAAATTGTAGTTGTAGTATCCCTTGAGAAATCTTGGGCCAACATAGCATTTTCCTAATGTGTCAAATAATATGTAGTGGTAATTATATACCTAGCCTCTAACCAACATATTGGTAGATTAATATGTCTAGTAAAATATTTTACCTAGTGATTAAATGAATTCATGACAAAAATGAGTTGCCATAGCATTTTATCTCATGTAGAGATCCATCCCATTCTTTGGTAGAAATCATATCATTTGGTCCACTCCATGGCATCCATAAATAAAGTCAAACACTAAATAATTGCACACAATACCTTTCACATACTAGCCTTACCTCCACACCACCCTAGGCATCATGGGATTCCCACAATATTGACAATCACTCATGATATAACATGTATCCCCATAAGATTCCAGTAGGCACAAAATTATACAATTTTTCAACTATTTGTTGATAATTCACCATGCATACCACTAGCTACCTCTATTGTTGTTGATAATAATCATTGGGAATTGAACCTCTACTAAAAAATTCAATAATATTTATGAAGATGTTTAGAATGGATTCCTTGTAAAAGGGATCAACATTAGGTAGTGCATTAATTGTCTCCATTATTTCCCATTCTATATTTTTGAAACATGACTAGGCTTCACATGTTAGCTTATTTACTTTATTACGACATTGAAATCAAACTCTTAAAAAGACATTATACAATAATATATCCACCTCTCAAACATTAGCTCCATAACCAAATATTTTAATGCTATATAATTTGTGAAGAATTGTAATGAGTGACATAGGAGAAAATGTCTAAACTTTTGGAGCACATACACCATGGTCAATATTTCCCATTATGTGACAGTGTAATTATATTTATGAAATGACAATTTTATTTTTCCAAGATAGATCGAATGATATAGTTTACATTCTCTTGATTATGTTAGGAAATTTCCTAGTACAATTCCATAGGCATCCATCTATCATGAAAAATATTACCTTGGCCTAGGAAAAATATAATTGACACAATTACCATTCATTTCTTTAGTTTTACAAACCATAACCCACAAGTTATTTAGACAAATGACACTCCTTAGCACGATTCCATTGGTATTGTAAATTATGTGTACCCCTTGATAAACCTATAGTAGTATCATTTTTTTCTTAAAATATACCACACTATTGATATAATATTAAGTGCATGCAAGTGAACAACTAGTAAAACCTTGAATAGTTCAACTAAAAATCCTTCCTTACACATAACATGGTTGAACAAAATGTTGAAGGAGGCTCAAAAGACACACTTCTTAATATCCAACAACAATTTCATCTGTTGACACCTATCCAACATTTTCTTGATATTTGTAGTAGATGCTTTATCAAATTGTATAATTCTACTCATCCCAATATACCTCCATAAATCTCTAAGTGTACTCCCTGAATGTGGAAACTACACCCCATAAAACATAATGTGTGCATTCATTAGTCTAAATGGAATTATGGTTTCTTCTTATCCTCTTCTACCATCTAAATATGATGGTAACCTAAAAAACTATAAAAATGTATGCCTGATATCCAACCTTCTCCTAAATTTGATCACTAAACATAACCAGAAAGTGGTCATGTAGGTAATATTTCATGGAAATCAACACATGAATGGATTCTAGTTGTTCTTTTTCCTTATATTATGGTCAAATTAATTCAATTAGAATTTTCACTATAAATATCAACCTTTCATCCAACATCTTACCTATTTCTTATTTCACCTACTCCCTATAGTGCAGGCTCATATTGTATGACCTCTTTTTTATTGACTAGTCATCTTACCCTTATTATTTCTCTGTTGATGTCTTTTATTTTGGTAAAACCTAGTGGAGATTGACATATTTGTGGAGAGAATATGCAACCTTTATGATCATATATTCATATTACTAATTCCATATGATAGAAATAATTTTATCCTAATTGGTCCAAACGATAATATATTTCATCTATGATAAATCATGATAATAGAATAGGCAACTACTATCCCCTTTATCATGTACTATGTGGTGACCTTTAGTTTCCTAAAATTATAGAAGCCAAAGATCCTATATGAAGTTAGTTTTTGTGGGATTCCCTCTAACAAATATTTCCATTGTAAGTTCCCCATTAGTGGTATTTATATTTAGACACAATCGATGCTCCATATGTAGGAAGAAATAGATGCATTGACTCATCCTACCTACAATTTATCCTACTCATTGAGTAAAAAATCATCTTAAACGTCTCCCATAGTTTGGCCAATAACACATCTATTATTCCATTTATGCATGGAGAAACCAATTCTTTAACAATGGTTCTATGGTGTGCACAAATTTATGAACCCATTTATGATTTGGAATGTCCTATGACATCGATAGTTCCTCAAAATAATTTACATATTAGAGTGGGTCAAAAGTTACATCAAACCATCAACATCCCCAAGAATTGTTATGCAATTACCATCTCAAGTGTTTAGGAGTTCTTTCCAACTTGGAACTCCTAACTACCTTGTAGCACCACACTTTCTTGATATTTTCCATCAAGGTTAACTAATGCTTCTTCTTGCACTTCTCTCATCATCTTAATCATCCCATAATATGAATGTAGCTTAGGAACATAACCTCTTTATTATTTCATGGTATAGATCTTTTCCATTTCTTCATGCCATAAATTATCTGTCACATTTATGCCTCTATCATTCATGTAATTCTCTTTTAAAATATAATTGTTTTTCCTTCACCAATCCTTTAAGTGTCTTATTACATATTGGGTCCTCCTACTATTCTACCCCTCCATGTATGGATTATTGAGGTCTTATACTCTTTGTAGGTAACCTCAATCAATTTGAGTTTAGTCAATTGATGGTTTAGAAAGGAGAATGACTAGGAATTAACATCAACAAATTTGGTTGGGGAAAATC
This sequence comes from Pinus taeda, assembly GCA_000404065.3. Classification (NCBI taxonomy): domain Eukaryota; kingdom Viridiplantae; phylum Streptophyta; class Pinopsida; order Pinales; family Pinaceae; genus Pinus; species Pinus taeda. The sequence goes on from APFE030248481.1 coordinate 186,838, forward strand.
AACTAGGGAATACAATTCAACTGTTAATTTGATAAGTCAATGACTAAGTTGATAACAATTATCCTAGTCAAATATTATGGTAATTAAAACAACCGTTGGAAGCCGATAATTGACCAGATCAATCGAAGGAATTATAGTTAAGTGTAAGTGCACAATCAACGTAGATTAGTGGTTGAAAGTGAATAGAATATAATTTGGAAATGACTATAAATATTGATATTCTTGGTGTCTTATCTAATTGTAACATACCTTCCCACCCCCTCAAGAAATTTCTTGAGAAGTGGAAGGTATTACCATAAAACTTATTCAATCCTAAAAGTTTGTTATAAGATGGGGTCTTAAAAGCCCTCAAATTTCAACTCCCTCAGAATCCAAAACAAATATCACCATCATAATGGGCTCATCAGGAGCTTTCCAATGATATATATTTTATTGAAATTCGCCAAACATATCAAAATTTATGAGCTTCTAAAGTTCACTATTTAATAACTACCACAAAGGAAAGGTATTGCCACATGCCAGCTAGGTGGTTCCCACGTGGTGCCAAAGTGGCACCCATTTGGTACCCATGTTACATCTTACATGTCTCTATATCAAAGTTAGTTTGGACCCCTGGTCTTTCCAGCCCATTCATGCCTTTGATGTGACTACAAGGTGGGATTTACCCAAAACTCTTGGACCCTCAGTTCGATTGGGACCCGCAATTCAATGCACCTCTCATACATTTCTCATACGTTAAACAATGACTCATGTAATTTAATTTAATACATTAAATACCTTAAAGGGACCTGCGCAAGCAAAATTTAATTAAAATAGACAAAGGGATGAATCACATAGGTCCTTTGCCTAGTCTAGCGAATTGCTAAGGATAAGCATGGTTAATTAAGAAAACAAAATATTTCGGGCTATGTTGAAGTCCAGCCTGACAAAAGAAAATGTTGTGTTTTAGAACTTGACATTGATCCAACCCATCTATTATGATTAAAAATTCTTGGTAAAGAAATTAAGACTCCAAGTTTTACCCCAATGTGGCATGCCTAATGAGAATAAATAAGAATGCTCCTGATAAGGATAAGCAAGGGGATTTGTCCCCAGTTATACATAGTCTTATACCATAATAGCCTTGTAATGGCATATTGGTCAATCCTTAAATTATGTTATGTAGAAAAATCATAGGTAGCCAGGAAGACAAACATAAAAGCACATTAGCGATTAGTTATATGTGACAAATCTCACCAAGCATTATACCATGCCTGTAGCTTCACAATGAATAAAATCACATTATTTCTTTCACAAAAAACAGTTTCTCATAGTAATAAAAAAGATCACCATCCAAAGGATTCAATAGGATAAACATTTATTAGGGAAATTCTTCCCATTGAACCCTTCATGTCTACATGCAACACACATACTTGCATGAAAAGTTCAAGACATATTTCTTACCACCACAAGGAAGAATTCCAAATCAATTCATAAAACATTTAAGGCTTTTTTGGCCTATTAATTTCTTGCATTGGTATCCTACAACCATGCAAGATTAATATCAAGATTCACATCAATTCAATAAAGAACTATTTATCAAGTTCACTTCATAAAATTAATAACACTTATCTAAAAATATATAATAATGACAAAAACTAAAGGTGGGATTTCCATTTTTCACCTAACCATATAATAATTGCAGCTACCATTTCTTACAATTGTCACCCCGAGCCAGATCCATGATCCAAGGTAATTTGTTCAAGAAACTTTAGTAGGAAGCCATGTTCAAATATTGGACTATGAGAATTTCTTCAAGCAACTTTAGCAGTGTTGGCTTAGGGGGTCCTGACCCAGGTTTAGAGTTAGTTGAGCCAACCAACAAAACTCTACACTACTGGCCCTTTCAACAACAACCTGCATAGTGCAGGATGTAGTCTCACCCGAAGCAATATGGAGGGATGCTGGAACCAATTTTCCACATCCAGAGATTAGTGTGATATATTTTAGCACCCTAGGTTTGACTTCACGCAAATCTATAAACCCCTAGGGCTCGGTACTGAAATTCTAGCCCAACAACCTTTAGACCTTTGTGAAGGTCCACAATTGGTCTTTATGGACCTTTAATATTCTGTTCATCAACTTACATGCACCCAAAAACAATCCTAGATCGGAACTCGGGCAGATCTACTGAAGTATTTAATAAACATAGCAGAATTATCATAGTCTTCGCGAAATTACTTAACATGAATTGCATACATTTATTAGGGCTTATTCAGTTGAATCACGTATCATTAGTTCAATCTTCCATAAACATATTATAGATCAACAACATAAATCATAAAAAAAAATAAACAACAATACACAAGATCTCTTCAGAAAGAACTTCTTTATTGATCTTCAGTTCAAAATACAGACTCAAAACTTCCCTGCGCACTCAGCTACTGACTTTGCCTAGGCCTTTGCGCACTTAGCTACAGATTCTTTATCTCCTATCTAACCCACTTCTCTACACTAAGACTTTCTAGAATTCATTCCTTATCCATCATGACATTAGGTATCTCTGCCTTAGACTCTTTAAGACATACCTACTTATAGATTTTTACATACAACCCATGGTCCGTAGACCATGGGTGGATGTCAAAACCAACTCATATTTTACATAAACAAAGGTCTAAAACCCCTTTGACTCCTAACCATCTACGTGCTCCACATCCACAAATATTGGAGACTTTACATCATTTACACAATGACATCAAAACTTGGGTTTTTACCCCTAAAACTGAACTAGGGGACCCCATCCCAATAGGTCCCAAACACAAAGATCGTGACTTGCCCTCGAGTCACTTGGCTGGCACTGTGATCTTGGTTCGAAGAGCCCCCAGCTCCACCTAAACTACTGCAACCTCAAAAGTGCTCTGCATAGCTACCTACTTGAATTCTTCCAGTAACTGCTCTATAGATGTACCTTCTGCGTCTAGCCTCATCATCTGTTGCATCTACTATAAGACCTTGAAATTATCCTGAATGTTTGTCGAGGTATGATAATATTCTTGCAACCAAGGCTCTAACCTGACCTTAATAAAGGCCTTTTTTTTTCTGTGTTGCTTCTACCTGCGCGAGGAGCTACTTCCCCTCCTGCAACTTAGCTGGGCACTATGCTGGTGCAATGGAGTGCTCCATTGCCCTGACTTCATCGTACTTATTTTGCAGCTCCCTAATCTTAGTATTCAATATCTGTAGGTTTGGAGCCTCTTGATATTGGTGACCAATTCCATGGCCTGATCAAATACTGTTGTGCAGTCTGCAACTATTGTATTTAGAGTAGCCAAGCCTTCATTAATCACGGGTCTGTGCTGCTCCCGGACCTCTGGTAGAGTCGATGGTTGTATCTTCAATTGCAGCTCAGTGATCTTCATGTTGATTTCAAACTCAACATGATTAACCTCTACCTTTTCTTCACGCACAGCAGTGGCTAACTTCCTGATCTTTGCTTATGGTTATGCAGCTTCAGGAATATGGAGCTTTGGTACTATTTTGCATGCCTCCATGACTGTTGACTCCAGTCGTGAACTGTGTGCCTGGAGTGCCTCTTTTTCCTATAGAATCTATGTCTTCTTAGAGAATAATTGTTTATTATTAACCTTGATCTCACTGACAGCACTAAGTTCTTGTTTTTCCCAAATGTGAAGCTCCTCCACAACTCCCTGTAATAGCACATGCAATGATTCCAGTTGCATCACAACAAGATTCAGGCCCATCTTCTGTACTCTATCAAGAAGGGCATGGTTCTCCTCTATTTCGGTGTAGACTAAAATTGCAGGCAGGGGGAAGACTCACACATCTATAGACGGCCATGGAATTATCTCCACACCTGTAGTTTTTCCTTGTGTCGAACTTCCTGCCACGCCACTTACTTTTCCAACATTTGCCTTGATCTTATTTGCTTGGAGCTACAACTCATGAAGATCCTTTTGCACTCCTCCCAATGTTTGTATGTATTATTCTTCCTACTGCTGTAGTACCTTTGTGGTGACATCCCTGACCTTATTACCAATCTCATCCAGATCACTTTCTGTGAGCACCGGGGGGTCAACCTATGTTTTCTAAGCCTTCTTGTTCTTCCTCAATCTAATTTGTTGTTTCAATTCTTGCCTTTGCACAACGAAGGTGGTGTGATTCCCTTCCTAGCTTCTCCCTTCCTCGCTTCCACCACCTTGCCTTGCTTCGATTTCTATTTCTATCAAAGGTGACTTGTCACCTTTGTAGGTCTTACGTTTCTCCTTATTTTCCTTCTCCTTGGCAGCATGTTCCTCCTCGACCCGAGCCTTTTCTACAACATCTTTCTTCTTCTATGCAGCTTTCTTGGCTACCTCCATCATTTTCTTTTCGGCCACACTTTCTACACCTGTGCTTGGACCAACAACTAGATATGAAGGGGCACGCCACTACCTCTTGCACATCAATCTCTATTACCAAGTATGGAAAATCATGCCACTTTTGTGTGGGATCCTTTCGTGCCTGGATATATACTCGGTGGAAGTCAACCTTGAATGATGCATAGGCTGGTAACTATGTGTACAAGGTTGGAGACAACCTTACATGTTGGTTAAATTCCATGTGAAGACGTTCTTCCATCATGACCCAAAAAATCTTAGTCTCTGTGACATGCGTAGGATCCTTCGTAGCCCATAGGAAGGAAAACTATGCATCCTCCGTCAATCCTTCATCCAATGGAGGAAAGTGGTTTTCCTCTGGCAGCTCCCATGCAACCAATACAATCAGAAAAAGTAACCAAGTGTAATGAAACAACTTGGTTTCGTCCTAGGCCTCATGCTATTCATGAGGAACTCCCGGCACAAGTACCTGGACCAATTGAACAATATTCCCTTTGCGCACTAAGTAGCCATAGACACTACGGGTGTCGAAACTTCATCCACACGACACTTCCTAATTATCTTTCTTGCCAATATTTGTGTCACCAATTGAGTTGTGGGGTCATTTATTGATAGGATGGAATACCCGCATGCATTTTTTACCAGTTCATACTACATCATCTGCTCAACAGGTTCCTTCTCCCCCATATTTCTACCAAACTCCTTATCCAAGTTAAGACCTTCATGTGACAGTGTAATCCTATGAAGAAGAATATATCTGATGGGTATAGGCCCTCCTAGCCATAGACACACATCATGCACTAGAGTGAGCAGCTGGCATATGTAAGTTGTGTTGATTGAGGTGTGGTGTTAATGTCGCACCCAAAGCAAGTTGAGCAGCTTAAATTGCTCAACACCATGGACCCATTCCTTTGTTTCCAACATTGTCACACTCGTGTCTTCATAGTATACTCACTTCATGAATTTATCCATCACTAAGTGTCGGAACTTAGCATGATCTGCTAGGTCCCAGTCCTCCATATTTAGTAACGAAACTCACATGAGCCATAGATCTTCAAAAGGCACCTACTAAGGTAGAAGGGATGTGGAAATGATAAATTTCTCAGAGTCGTGGTCTTTTGTAACATTTGCCTTTCCCTTTCTCAGAGGGATATATCGAGGGAGCTTTGTGAGGGGATCCACTCCTTCGATGTCAACATGTCCTATTCCTTGGCCTTCTCCCACCTCTAGGTCTACGACCTTTTGTTTTCCTTTTGTCGGCTTCTTGTCTTTTTGTTGTTTTTTTTCCGCAGTATGCTTCTTGGGGGAAGTGCATATCTGTGTTGGATTCTTCTGCATCTCCTTTGTTGTAGGTTGCTTTTCCTTTTCCATATCTTGCTTCATCTTTGGTGACCTCGGTGCTGTGGGCACCACAGGTGTGGCTTCAGCACTGGATATTTTAGGGCCTTGGGCGTCGAATACAACGAATTATGAACTCAAAGCTTCTATGAGGCTTGTGACAATAATCCTCTCCATAAACAACTCACAGTCTTCAAGAGACATGTCTTTGTGGGTGAAGAATTCCTCCCAAAATGCTCAGCTTATTGACAGACAACAAATATTAGCACAAACTCCAAGTGTGCAAAGTGTTCTCTGTTGGACTGACACACATAATTTATAGGGGTTTTTGAATTCAAATCTGATCGTTCCCCAAAAATTTTGACCATTGTTTCAGTGATAGATCTTCAAGGATTTTGGCTTTAAATGCCACCAGCCTACTCCTCTTAATCGTCTTCTAGCTGTAAAATCATGAATAGTGATTCCATCGGTCACTTTTCTATTGTGCTACATGGCACCTCCCTCCATAGCATAGTTTCCTACGTGTAGCTTCATATGTTGCAACTTCACCATTTTCTACGTAGCCCACCTGCTATGTATTCCTTTGACTCTAGCAGTGTATTTTATAGTCTCACACTTCCTTTCAACTTCTTGGAGCACCAATATTGTCCTTCTGCGATATAGTCATTGTGTAAGATTTTGGGTATACAAATTTAATCATCTTCCATTCACTCGTATCGAAAACTGCTCTCCATTTAGTTTTACGAGTTGAACCACACCTCAATTTGTAATTTATTTGATAATATATGGCCCCAGCCAATGCATATGAAATTTGCCAAAAACTTTAGTAATCTTACTATCATATAACAAGATCAGATTGTTTACCTTGAATGTGTGGAGCTTGATATGTCGATTTGCCATGCTTTCTCGCATTCCTTCTGTACTTTCTTATGGATTCCAACCAAAAACTGATCCTCTTCAAGATCCATCAGCTGCGCGAGCCATTCCTCTAGGGCTTCTCGAACTTCCATACCTGTGAGAGTTTCTATGTGCAGACTAAGCACAATATTTTCCATAGGCATCACAACTTCTATGCCATAGACTAATTGAAATGGTGTTTGTCTTGTCAGCTTCTTGCAAGTAGTCCTACATGTCCATAGTACTATAGGTACACACACATCCCAATAATTTCATTGTGCATTGTAGATATTCACTCGCCTCATTAGTCCCATTCACCTATGGGTGATATGATGTACTCTTCTCATGGTAGACTTGAAATTATTCTGTTAGTGTGCTGATTGTTTCATTTAGAAAGTGTGTACCTCTATTGCTAATTAACACTTTCAGGTAGCCAAAACTAGTTAAGATGTATTAAAACAAAAAATTCACTATTGTAGCCCCTGTAAAATCCTCAACCAACTGCACCTCTACCCATCTGGTCCAATATTCCATCGCGGTGATGGTGTAGTGTGAACTAGTTTTCTTCCCTAGGGGTTGAATTGGCCCAACGAAATCAATCACCCATTCTTCAAATGGCTGCAATGAGACTTGAGGTTGTAATGAAAATTCATCCCTTCGTGATGGTCTTCCTGTTCTCTGACATGTATCAGATGCCTTACAATACGATCTGGAATCCTTATGTAGCATTGGCCACCATAGACATGTGTGCAAAATATTTTGCGCCATCGCTTTTCCTAAATAATTGCCTCCCACAACCCCTCCATGAGCTTCAACAAGAATGTTATTCCTCTCAAAATTTAGCACATATTTTCACAATATCTCGTCTACACCCATCTTATACAGATTTCCCACAGTCACCAAAAAGTTTTCTACATGCACTACTAGCGCCTTCTTTTGTTGATTTGTATACCCTTTTGGCACCATCCTCGTAGTCAAAAAATGAATAATATCTACAAAATAGTTATCCTCTACGTGCACTGCGAAGAGCTGCACATCTGACAAACCTTCCTCCAAATTATTAGGCTCCTCTCCTATTTCGATCCGTGTTAGATGGTCAAGGCCTAGATTCAACCTCCCTAGCTTCACAATGACCTCAAAGTCATACTCTTAGAAAAGGATCAACCATCGGAAGATCTTCCCCCCCAACATGGGCTTATTGACTAGGTATTTTAGGGCAGAGTGATCTATGTACATTTTGAAATGTTCGCCCAATAGATAGTACCTAAACTTTTGAAATGCATACACCATAGCCAATCCTTTGCACTTCATCATTGAGTAATACTTCCCGACCTTCAATAATTTCCTACTTGCGAAGGCTATAGGATGGTCTATCTCTCCTTCACTGGCCTATCTTAGTACTGCACCCAACGTATTGCACAAAGCATCAACAAGTACATGAAATTCATTTTTCCAATCACGGAAGACCAAGATTGGCATAGTGACCATTTTCTCTTTCAATACATCCAAGCTGCATTGACATTCTTCATCCCAACATAATTTGGCATCCTTCTTCAACAGTTTCTCCATGGGTACACTAATATAAGCATAAGCCTTGATGAACTTCCTGTAATATCCAGTATGTCCCAGTGTCGCGCGCAGCTGCTTAACGCTTATGGGGGCCTCCAAATTTACTATCACTGGAATATTTGTAGGATCTACCATCAATCCTTGATTACATACCACGTGACCCAACAAAATCCCAAAGGGGACACAGAATAAACACTTCTTCATATTCAACGTGATTTGGTACCTACAACACGTATCCAACATCAAGCGCAGACTTGCTACAATGACGCTTTACTAACCCAAACATTGTCCAGTCATCAAAGTAAACTTCCAAGAACTTATGAATAAACTCTTTCAATGTCGCGATGACAATGTGAGGAAATATCACAAGCACATTCTTGAGTCCAAATGGCATCACAGTGTATTGAAAACAACCCCATTCCATCATGAAGGTTGTTTTTCTCCTATCTTTTGGCGCTATCTTGATCTGATGGTACTTGGAAAATCCATCAGTGAATGAGTAAGCCTCTTGTCCTAAAACGTTATCCAGTACTTTGTCTGTAATTGGTGTCGGGAATGGGTCATGGACACAAGCATCATTAAGCTTCCTCAAATCTATGCAAATCCTTATTTCATCCTTCTTTTTCTTCTCCTGTACCACCATTGGGCTCACCCAATTAGATTCCTCCACAGGTTCAATGATTCCCACCTCTAGCATCTTATCCAACTCCTGATGAACCTTTTCCTTGTACTTGGGATTAATATGATACGACCTCTGCTTAATAGGCTTTTTGTTCTTCTTTAGAGTAATCTTCATAATGCCCAAGTCGCCTATTATGCCCTTTAGGTATGAAAACTTGGTAGGAAAAAGCTCCTAGTACTCAAGGAGTAAGTCAACAACTTTATCCAATATGGCACCATCCCAATAATCCCTAATTTTTGTAAACTTCAATTATGCTTCAGTCCCAATGTTTACTTTCTTGGTTTTCAATGGCGCGGTGATGTCTGGGTTCTCTATTTTTAGACCTTTGACTTTGTGATGCCCTTTCGCCTTTGGAATATTAATATTTATTGGATCATCATTCTCCCCTTCAGCTGTCACATTATAACATTCCAGCGCATGGCATAGCTGGGTGCTCCAATCTGGCTAGACCCATTCTAGAGGTTCTTGCAGCATTCTGATGATCACCTCCTTAACCTCCTGTAAGGCTTCATCGATTCTCACGAAGCCATCTTCAAAACTAAAGGTCATTAAGAATCTGTCTCTTAATATGTCCCACTTCAAGGTGCCATGACAGAGCTTTGTATCCAAATACCAATTCATGGGGATTGTTTCAAAGTATGGAAAAACAAGTGTACCCACTACAACTACAACTTCGTTCCATATGCTTTAGTCCACTTCGCTAGGTGATCGTGTAGATCATTTCTCCCATTCTATTTTTCAGTCAATCGAATGTTAGGTCGATGAAACCACAATCTCATCATTCTTCTGTAATTGCACCATCCATCAAAGCTATCCTTGTGTTTACCCCACCATCATGCGGGCATAGTGCACAGTGCCAAGTCTAACCTTGGAAGTGGTGATGCTTAGGGACTTCACATTCAAATGCATCCAAAAACTTATCCACATCAGTTAACCCATCATAATAAGGTAATTTCCTTACCTTCGATGAAATGCAGCATAGTGATTTTGTCATCATGTTGCAGCATAATGTAGATACTTCATGTAGCTGATTTTTCCAATGCTCCAACTCTTCATCTGAATCAGAAGTGTAGGAACTCTCTCGGTCCCATGTAATCCATCCATCTATCGTTGGATTGATCCAATCCTGATCTCATGCTATTATTTTGTAGATCTGATCTAGATCATCCTCACTCTCTTCATAGTTTCGGATCAGTTCAGTGTAGTGAACCCCTTCTGCAAGGTCCAATGGCACTACAACTCGGAGTGATTTCTTTTCAAAGGACATTTTCCTCCTTTTCAAGTTGATGAATCCATTCATGTCAATGGCCTAGTCAATTCCAAGGAGTGCAGGGTATGGATTACTGTCATCAACGATCTCTGTTACTTCAAAATTAGCCAGCGCACTTTCCCCTTTGATGTCAATAGTTACTCCATATAATTGTCCCACAGGGATGATCCTCTACTGGTTTTCCATTCTAAGTTGGATCGGAGACCACTGTAGCACAAATCTCCCAATTATTTCCCATGTTTTCTTTGGAAAAATGTTCACATCAAACTCGAGATCCAAGATAACCTAGTCCATCTCATAATCTCCTATCTATGTGGTGAGCCTCATTTCAAACCTTGTTCTAGCCTTATGCTTTCCAAATTTTCTAACTAAGCAGTGTCCATTAGGGACATTCTCCTTGGTGGCACATTTTTTTATTAACTCCTGCAGGCCTTTCAAAGATTTTATATTGCACAACAGTTTCATGTAGATCTCCAAGAACGTGGTGATGATAGAGGGATCGACCTATTAAGGTCCAACCCTAACCCCCTTATTTATGTAATAGGGTCAAGTCATAGTTATAGTTACTTAAAGATTTAATAAAGCCAATATTAATAATTGTAAGTGGTTGACCTGCATTTAAAGAAGGGACCACAAATAGTTGCAAATGGGCCATGGTATTAGCTAGATGGTATTAATAAGAACCATGGTACTGACCCATGGTATGAATCCTATATAAAGGATAGAGACTCCCCATTGAGGAGCATCGTGTCCTATTTTGTAATCGAGCCCTGCTCTATTGAGGTTGCCCCCTCGAAGAGGCAAGTGAACAATGTTTTCCTTTCTGAATAATAGAATACATGCTATTATTTCTCATTTGCTCTGTGTTTTGGGTTCTATTTCCTCGCATATTTGGTATTTTGGAATCTTCTCATAGGTCAAGAGCATAACAACTGGTATCAAAGCACTTTCCAGGGCTGTGGGATCTCCATTTTTAGCATAATTGTTTTTTGGCTAGAGACATGTCCAGGCATCTTTAAACCATGGGATCTGTCATTAAGCGCATAAACCTGCAGATTTGGGGAGGCATGCATGCAGGAAATACAAGAGATGGTCATGCTTGTTGGACTCCCTTGTAACCCCTATGGCTACCCCTTCAAGTAGTATCACATTAGACAGAACCACGCAAGGATTTTCTTCCACGTACTCTCTAGGTATATCGGAAGCCCCCTAGGCTCACCTGAAACCTCGCCATAGATAAGATGTCGGTTTTCTTGCTCCTACAATACACCGAGAACAACACTCGGGGAGATTACTCACACGTACCATAGGGTAGTCGGGTAGTACGACTAAGGGTATGGTTGATCCTCCTTAATTAGTGCCCTAAAATATTGGGTCAAGTACTATTGTTGGACCCTTATGTATATTGCAATCTATAGCACCTAACACTCCTTGAGACCATATTTCCCTTATCTCTCTACAAATCGCCATCATCTTCTTTGCTAGATCAGATCTAGCAGGTTGGGTTCTATTGCAGCCGCAACAATCAGATCCACCATTTAGGTCTAGTAGCAGGGGTTTGGTCATTGCCACATTCCTTCTCACACTCTAGAGTTTAGGGTTTCGCAGACAGATCTAATTATTTGTGTAAGGAGGCCTGTGGCTCCTATACCTTGGGGTGATTCTCGTGGGACATTGGGTAGGATTAACTTTTCTAGGAATTGGCTACTGCAGTATTCCTAAGCGAGGAGTAAAACTTAGCCCATAAGAATCAGGACAACAGGCTGAGCAAGATGGTACCATTCACTTCTCAGCTTCAAATTTTCAGGTGATCCCAAATTTTTTCACAATGATGACAAGTGAATAGGATCTATGCATGTTAGAAACCAAAGCTCAAGCTATGGCCAATGAGAAGATGGACTCCCTTGAAAAAAGCTAGAGGAGTTAACGAGGCAAATCCAGTCATTAAATGACACAGTCACAAAGGGTAGGTCAGTGTTACAAGTGGAGGCATATGCTTTTAATGAAGACCATGAGGGCGAATCTAGCCATTCTTTTCACTTCCATGGAAACCACAAACATTCCCACCCTCAAACACCCAAGCTGGACATGTACAAATTTGATGGCTCTCATTCGGCCATATGACTATCACAAATGGACCAATATTTCATATTGAATCACATTAGAGATGATGAGACTAAGCTAAGTGTGAGAAGCCTTTACTTGGACCAAGAAAGATGGAAATGGTGGCAGTGGCATCAAAAATGCTATGCAAGGGCAATTACTTGGTAGATATTCTGAAAAGCCCTTTCTGATCGCTTTGAACATGAATCTAATTTTTTGGGTCCTCTCACTAAGATCAGATAGGTAGGCACAATACAAGACTATATTACAGCCTTTGAAGCACTAGCCTTCCGCACAAGAAGTGTGGCAGATGAATTCTACTTGGAATGTTTTATCAGTGGTCTCAAAGATACCATACAAGCTGACATTCGGATGCACCACCCAGCCACATGGCTGGCAGCTTGCACAACGGCTCATGAAGTGGAACACCCATTAACATCCTAGTCACCTCGTCCAAATTTCATAGCTAAGGGGTGCCCCACCTAGCATCTGAGCACTACCCAAACACTTAAAGTTCAAAAGGTGCCACCAACAGAAATGGCGGAAAGAAGAAAGAAAGAATTGTGTTACTACTGTGATGAAAAATACTCCCAGAGGCATAAATGCAAGGAACCCAAATTATTTCAAATTGTTGCTACTGATCAGAGTTCATCTTAGGAAGCCCCACCATTTGATGGACTAGAGAAGGAAGATGAGGACAACCAACAGGACAATGAGCTCCCAGCTACACCAAAAGAACCATTTATCTCACTTCATGCTTTGGAAGGAATTTCTTCTCTCCAAACTCTCCAAATCAGAGGTTTTGTTAAACATCACCTTATAGTAGTCCTGATTGATAGTGGAAGCATGCATAACTTTATCCATCAAAGAGTTGTAGAAGTAGTGCGTTGTTTTTTCAAAGAAGTCTCTAATTTCTAGGTTTAGATTGCTGATGGGGGGACAATGAAATGTGATGGCCGCTGTGAAAATGTCAAACTTCAGATGGGAGATTACCACCTAAAGGCCCACATGTTTTCCATCAACATGGATGGGTGTGACATTGTCTTGGGTGCTGAATGGCTCTGCATACTCGGCCCAATCACAATGGATTTCCAGGAGTTATATATGAGCTTTAAGCAAAATGACCACATGCATACCCTCCACGGACTCTAGGCAGGTGCTCCTTCTATCAGCAACTCGAATCAGATGGAAAAGTTGTTAAAAAAGGGCCACCATGCAGGTATCGCCTAATTTAATGCCATATAGGCCTTCAAGCCCACTTCTCTTCATATTCATCCTAAGATGCAATAGGTCTTAAACAACCATCTGCAGGTCTTTGACAAATCTCATGAGCTTCCACCCTTGAGAGGGGAACATGATCATAGCATTACTTTGGTCCCAGGGGCACAACCACCAAATGTGTTGCCATATAGATACCCTTTTTCCCAAAAGAATGAAATTGAAAAAACCATCAAGGAACTCCTCGAAGTCTGTGTCATTCATCCTAACATTATTCCTTAGTCATCGCCTATGGTCATGGTGCTCAAGAAAGATGGGGAATGGCATATTTGTCTAGATTTCATGGCCCTCAGCAAGCTGATGGTCAAAGATAAATTTCTCGTCCCAGTTGTTGATGATTTGCTGGATGAACTAAATGGGGCTCAATTCTTTACTAAGCTAGACCTTCACTTGGGCTATCACCAAATTCACGAAAGAAGTATACATTCCAAAGACTACTTTCTGAACTCATGAAGGCCATTATGAATTCCTGGTAATGCCATTTGGTCCCTATAATGCCCCTTCCACTTTTTCAGAGCCTCATGAATCACCAACTCAAACCATATCTTAGAAAAATTTTCCTTATTTTCTTTGATGACATCCTCATCTACAACCTCACCTGGGAAAAACATCTTCAGCATGTAGACCTGCTCTTGCAACTGCTTGGGAAGCATAATTTTTTTTTCAAATTTTCCAAGTGCTCTTTTGGCATGAAAGAAGTTGAGTATTTGGGCCACATTGTGGGATGTTAAGGTGTCAGGGTGGATCCAAAAAATATCCAGGCAATGCAGGATTGGCCCCAAGCAAATACCTTGAAGAATTTGAGAGGATTTTTGGGTCTCATCAGCTGCTATGAAAAATTTGTCCACAATTATGGTCGCAATGCTAGACCCCTTACTCACCTTCTCAAGAAAAATTCATTCCTCTAGAATGATGAAGCATAAGAGGCATTTATAGCTCTCAAACATACCATGTGTTCCACTCCCGTATTGGCACTACCTGACTTCACCAAATCTGTTGTGATTGAATGTGATGCTTCAGGTATATGTATTGGGGTTGGCTTAATGTAGGAAGGTTGACCCTTGGCCTTCACTAGCCAACAACTAAGTGGGACAAATTTGGGACAATCTACCTATGAGAAGGAGATGATGGCCATCTTACATGTAGTGGACACCTAGTGACCATACTTATTGGGGCAAAGTTTCCAAATCCGCACAAACCATCAAAGCCTTAAATATTTTTTGGAGCAAGGCCTATCCTTGCCACAACAAAATAAATGGCTAGCCAAAATTTTGGGATATGATTATGAGATAATATACAAGAAAGAGCGCAAAAATTTCATAGTAGATGCTTTATCACGCCAATTTGAAGAGGAAAGTAACTTGCCAACAATCTCTCTTCCCATTCTAGAGTGGATTAAAGAGGCTCGCAAGGAATGGTTTTCACATCCTTTGCTCTCCCAACTCATTAATAACTTGCAAGCAGATCCAAATTCCAAAGCGGGCTACTCTTGGCAGGATGATATTCTTCACTACAAAGACAAAGTAGTGACATCACCAACACCCACCCTCAAAATTCACATTTTGGAAGAGGTGCACTCATCTCCCACTACAGGCCATTCAGGCTTTCATAAGACTTATGCTCACATTCGACATTCATTCCTTTGGATAGGCATGAAAAAGGACATTCTTACTTTTGTAGCTGAAGGTGATGTGTGTTGGTGCCACGAAGGAGAAACATTCAAATCCCCAGGCACGTTACAACCATTGCACATCCCTACCTCAATCTGGATGGATGTTTCTATGGATTGCATTACTAGTCTTCCAAAGTTAGGCAACAAGTCAGTCATCATAGTGGTTGTGGAAAGACTTTCTAAGTATGCTCATTTTTGTGCCCTACCCCACACTTTTACACCCACTTTGGTGGCTCAATCTTTCATGGACCAGACCTTCAAATTTCATGGCATTCCCACTTCCATTATGTCTGATCGTGACCTGATCTTCACTAGTAACTTTTGGTATGAACTCTTCAAGCTACAAGGTACCCAACTCCAACTCAATACTTCCTATCATCCCAAAACTGATGGTCAAACTGAAGTAGTCAAGAAATGTCTAGAAACCTAACTCAGGTGTTTCACTTCAGAAAAGAAACATCTATGGGTAGAGTTGTTACCTCTAGCCAAATGGTGGTATAATACTAATTATCATGCCGCGACAAAGATGACTCCATATGAAGTAGTTTGGTAAACTCCCTCGTTCACCTACTTCTTATATCTCAGGATTCTCTAGGGTACAAGTAGTGGATCAACTCCTACAGAACCATGCAACCATGCTTGCCCACCTCAAAGATAATCTCCATCAAGCTCAAAATCGCATGAAGTAACAGGCAGACCAACATCGTTAAGAGCAAACATTTCAAGAAGGGGACTAGGTATTCTTGAGGATGCAACCATATAAGAAAACATCACTCAATGACAAGGGTTGTCAAAAATTATTTCCAAAATTCTACAGACCATATCAAATACTTCAGCGCATTGGAGAAGTAGCCTACAAGCTAGCGTTTCCACCCACTACAAAAATCCATCCCGTCTTCCATGTCTCATGCCTCAAGAAAGTGGTTGGGAACAATTGAAGGATTCAAACCAGTCTACCAGAATTAGATGAAGAAGGTTCAATCTGGCTCTAACCTGAACAGGTTCTTGACATGCGAGAATGGCACCTACGTGGTTGCATGATCAGGGAAGTCCTCGTAAAATGGAAAGACACCTCTCCAGAAGATGCGGCCTGGGAACCAACCATTATTCCTCAGTAGTTTCCACAGCTTCAGCCTTGAGGACAAGCCTTTTTTAATGGGGGAGGGCATGTTAGGGTCCAACCCTAACCCCCTTATTTATGTAATAGGGTCGAGTCATAGTTATATTTAGTTAAAGATTCAATAAAGCCCATATTAATAATTGTAAGTGGTTGATCCACATTTAAAGAAGGGTCCACAATTAGTTGTATTAATAATAACCATGGTACTGACCCATGGTATGGCATGTATGAATCTTATATAAAGGATAGAGACTCCCCATTGAGGAGCATTGTGTCTTATTTTTTAATCAAGCCCTGCTCTATTGGAGGTTTCCCCCTCAAAGAGGTAAGTGAACAATGCTTTCCCTTTTGAACAATAAAATATATGTTGTTATTTCTCATTTGTTCTGTGTTCTGGGTTGTATTTCCTCACATATTTAGTATTTTAGCATCTTCTCGTAGGTCAAGAGCATAACACGACCTCTACAAGTGCGATGGTTTCTTGCGCTTTTTTTGGCTTCCTGAGGTGGATGCCTCAACGAAGATTTTCTTGGCCTTCATAAAATTTCCTTTGTACACTCTAGATATAAAAAAACCTCCTTTTCTGGGGCCTTGCATTCCCATTCGTCCTCTTCAGGATGTTGTTCCTTATCGTCTCCAGTCATTATTCCACTGCTCAACACTATATTTACATTCTGATCTTCTTCGCGGGTTTATCTCTCATCATTTGTAAGTTTTATGTAGGTTGTTGAGGCTGTGCCTTTTTCTCCTGTATCTTAGCTATCAGAACTAGGCATTCCTCTATAGTTTGGTCAAACTGGCTGCAGTATTGACATGACAAGCATGTCTAATTCTGACACTCCCGCGCATAGTGCCTTGGTGTTCCACAGTTATTAAAAATAACCTGACCCTGACTTCTACCAGGCCCTCCTCCTCCTCGGGCTCATCCTCATCCCTGATATCCTCTGCACACTCCATCGGCGCCCTGCTCTGGAGGCCGAGCTTATGCTTGCATTCGGGAGGTAGGTGTTCTTTCCATCATCATCTCATAGCTTTAATAGTGGCACTCATCATGGCCCACAAATTTATAGAAGTCACAAAACAACTATTGTGCTGTCTGAATGAAATTTTGAAGCAAATGAAAATTATCTATTGCTTGTTTTCCAACAACCTGGTAAATAACGCATCATACCATGGCTCCCATACTCAGTCTTGTTGGAGCTTCCTTCCTCAGGGGAATTAGTCCCCGTCCTATGAAATAGTTTGGAAATATGGGACAGTGGTATTTATCATGCCCCTGGCTCTTACATTTCAGTCACCAGACTACAGTGCATATCTATGGCTTAGCCTCCTTATCTTTCTTCAATCTCTGTAATTCTAAGCATAGGCTCTGTAATTAAGAATGGATTTGTTGTACCCTCAAGGTTGCAACTTGCATAGGCATCAAATGAAACCTCATTGGGATTTTCAGGGCTTCTACCTGAGTTCCTATTTTCTGCTATGACAAAGCAATCCTCAGGTGGGGAAAAATGCGAAGCTTTAAACCACTTGTGGTGCTGACCATTTGTGAGTTTCATAATAGCTTCTTGAATCACAAATTTTAGCCTTTTATCATACTCCCAAGGTGTCTCATCAATCCTCATCATGATCTCCTTAAATCCAACTATTTCCTGTGAGTTAGACTTAGGCTTACTAAACTCTTTGTTTAAAGTAGCCTTAGTATTTGCTAGCATTGTCACCGGATGATCAGAACAATACTTAATATACCACGTCAGTGCATGATCTTGCAAAGAAGTAACCAATTGTGCCTTCTTTATATTGTCATCAATAATTTGCTACGTTGTCCACACAACATTCAGAAGAAACCAAAACTGATCTATATCTTCACTCCTTATGCCCTTGAAAATTGGCAACTTCATTGTGTTCAACATGTTGAATGATGATGGTGGTGTTGGAGGTGTGGGCGAAGGTGTATGTGGTGGAGGTGGAGGTGGAGGTGGAGTGGATGGATGATGTGTCCGTGAAAAACCTGGTCTTATCAGCTGAAAAACACTCTGTGGTGAGGAATGTACCACTCCCTCATCGTCGCTCGAAGGAGGTCCAATCAATGGGCTATATTCAGGACCCGATCTTTCTTGACCATTGAAGAGTTTTCTGCTTCACATAGCTTCAAAAATCAAGGCAATTGCATAACCTGTTTTCCCCATAACAACATCTTAATCCAAGTATTCAAAGATATTAAATAATTATGCCGTGGTCCCTTGAAAAATCTTCTCTTCGCCTCGCTGTAGCTGACTGGGGTATCAACTGCGAATTTTGTAACAAATCGTCCTATAATTCGATCAAGCCAATGATCAACAGTCCACATGATCTTATCTTTAGAGGCTTCCATTCGTCACACTAGCTCTGGAGTCCACACTATTGGACTGTCAAGCTCCCACCTTCCTTGGTCATCTACCAATTTAGCTAACCAATCATATAATTCAATTGGGAAGGTGCAAAATAAAATTTCATGTATTTTCATATACAAATATCTATCCAACCACTTCTCCTTTGACATGCACAGATTTTTGTTCTCCTGTTCTGTGAATTCGTGAATATTTTTGTCCAACCACTTTTCAATTTCCTTCTTGGTCAGATTCTAGTAATGCGACATCACACATCTCCTTCAAGCAGATCCTGGTAAGAAACCATTTTTTGACTTAAGGGGTCCTGAACTAGGTTCAGAGTTAGTTGCACAAACCAAAATAACCCTACACTACTGGCCCTTTAAGCAACAACCTACATAACACAGGCTGTAGTCTCACCCAAAGCAATATGGAGGGATGTTGGAACCAAGTTTCTGCATCTAAAGATCAATGTGATATCTTTTAGCGCCCTAGATCTGCCTTTGCGCAGATCTATAAGTCCGTAGGGCTCGACATTACAATTCTATCGCAGTAGCCTTTATACCTTCGTGAAGGTCCACGATTGGTATTTAAAAACCTTTAATAGTCTGTTCATTAATTTATGCACACCCGAAAACAACCCTAGATTAGATCTCGTGCAAATCTACTCAAGTTTTTAATAAACATAGTAGAATTTATCATAGTCTTCATGAAAGTACTTAACATGCATTGCGTATAGCTGTTAAGGCTTATTCAATTTAATGACATGTCATTAGATCAATCTTCCATAAACATATTATTCATCAATGACATAAATCATAAACAAAAGTAAACAATAATACACAAGATTTATGCAGAAACAATTTCTTTATTGATATCTAGTTCAAAATACAAACTCAAAACTTCCTTGCGCACTCATCTGCAGGGGTCCTTGTACTCAGCTATAGACTTTACCTAGGCCTCTATGCAACTTAGCTACAGAGCCTTTCTCTCCTATCCAATCCACTTCTTTGTGCTAATACTCTCTAGACTTCATTCCATGTCCACCATGGCATTAGATATCTTTGCCTTAGACTCTCTAAGATACAGCTACTTATAGTTTTTTACATACAATCCCATGGTTTGTGGACCATGGGTGGATCTAAAACCGACTCATATTTTACATAAAAAAGGGATAAAACCCCTTTGACTCCTAACCATCTATACGGTCCGCATCCAAAAATCACAGAGACTTTACATCATTTACAACAATTACATCAAAACTTGGGTTTTTACCCCCAAAATTGACCCAGGGGACCCTATCCCAACAAGCAGGAATCCATCCTCAACTCGATCCTTTTTAGCAATTACCCTCCTTCCCAGTGGTTTATCAACCATACATCAAGCACCTTGGGTGGTTTATCAACCCTTGAGGAAAGCACCCTGGTTGGTTTATCATCCCTTCTAGGTAAGCACTCATCACCCACATCCTCAAATATTTCCTTGAGCCTCTTAAAGATTGGACACACATAGTCCACAACTTCACAACACAAATAATCCCATTCCCTCAGCCTCATCCTGCCACACTAACGCTAAACCAACATTCCAAATCTATTTTATCAATGCCAAAATCAAATTTCTTCCATCAAGGACCAACTAGAGACCCACCTCTCTCTTGTTTCTCAAGTCCCTTTTTACCTTTTTCTTATGTTCCTCTTCATGTTCATTTAGGAATGTTCTTATCTAGATCTTTATTACTGGCTATATATTTAATTAAGTAGTGATGCTTGCTAACAACACTCAGAATCATATTCCTCTTCCCTCTTAGATCATGGATTTGTTGTCCCCACTTTTTAGGCCATTTTTATATAGAGTAAAATCACATTACAAAGATCAGGGGGGTATACTAGGGGTGTTACAAACCCCACTTAAGGGGAACACCACCCCTAGTGTTCTTATCAACAATATAATAAAAACAAAGTTGAGATTTATAAACAACCCTTATATCCACTTATTCAAGAAAAAAAATATGATACATCACCCTTATTTTCTCAACCATCTCTGAGGTGGATTCATCGGGTCTAAAATGCTTCCATTGAACATCGACCTACTCTATTTCTCAATTTCAAAGTGTGATTTGTCATTGATCCAGGATGCATAATGGTTCTAGTTGGAACTCTCCATCAGTTTCCACTTGTATCATAGACCAATCAATAACATGATTAACATCATGAACATACTTCTTAAGAAAGGAAACATGAAAAATATTATGTCCTTTCACTATGGGTGGTAGGGCCAACCTATAAGCTACTAGCCCACTCTTTCCAAGAACTAAAATGGTTCACAATATTTGGGTGCTAGTTTGGTGCATGGGCCAACTTTCAATGAGATTTTCCTTGGCTTAATGTGGAGATAGACATGCTCTCCCACTTGGAACTCTTTATGCATTATTTGTGTTCACATAACGCTTTCATTTATCTTAGGATACCTTCAACTTTTGTTTGATTTTCACAACCTACTACTCCATTTCTTTTAGTATATCTCACCCAAGTGATTTTCTATCCAATGGATTGATCATGGTAATGTAGAGAAGATTTATTTTAGCGGTTGATTGAGTCATAATTCATCACTAGGACATAGATATTTATATATAATTGTTGGACATAATTTTGGTTAATGGAGGAACACATTATCCTACTTAAGACATATTAGAAACCTTGCAAAGAAAAATGGTACAGAGTGACATATACCTAGTTTAGATTGTAGAGACTATGATAGAGAGGTAGAGAATGGTATACACATAACAAGGAGATAGAGTGCAAGAATAATACATGTAGGTGATGGAGTATTTTACACCCATGCCTTTGATATGAGTTTAAATGGTTGGTTTCAGATAGAGGTCTAGCTAATATGATGGTGTGCATAGATTGATGACATAGAGAAAACCTATAGCAGATCAAGTATGGGTGGAGGATTAATGGCTAACTATTTGTTGTTGCAAGTGTCATGTGAAATGATTGTTTTACATGCTAATGGAAAAATTATTTGATTTGAGATATTGGTATGTTGTAGAGAGAGTGTTTCTAATGTATTTTTGTTGATAAGTCATGTCAAAGAGAGAATTGGTATTGCAGTGATGTGTCTATGTTGATATTATTTGTTTGGGGTCTAGTCTAAAATATTTTGAAATGTGACCCTAGAGAGTTTGAGGAGGTTGTGCCATTTGGAAAGAGATGGCTTATCGTGATAGGGGTAATGGATCCTTTCTATAGGTGTCCAATTAAATGATTGTAAAAAATGATTAATTAAAGAAGAAAGAGAAGCATAACAACAATAGTAGCAGGGTGGTTTTTGTCCCTTTGGAGTTTCCACTAGAAATATCGTGTGTCTCAATGTGCTTGATTGTTTTATGTTTCATGGCTCTTATGTGTTGATTCTAATGTAGTTCCATGCTCATATTTACTACTTATATGCTATATTATTTTTCATTTAAAATATTGGAGAAAAATTTTGAAGTGATATATCTTTAACACTATTGATTCAACCCCCGCCCCCAATAGTGGCTTGGTTCCAAAATGTTGTATGAGAGATTGGTTCCTTCTAGTGCAAATTCATTGCTGGAAGTTAGATCATGGATAACCAGGGAAGGTTTGTAGTAGATGGAGTTCCTTTTCATCATGGACCTGATTATGCATTGTGCAAGGTGAGATTGGAAGCATACTTCATATCTCTTGATGTGAATGTTTTGCTTTCTATAGAGTTGGTAGAAAAGATGAATTTAATGAGGAAGCCAAGAAGTTTATTTTTAATGGCTAATTAGATCATGATATAGCTGAAGTGAGATAATGTAAGACTACAAAGTACAATTTGGACAAGTTGCAAAATATGTATGGAAGATAACAGTTTTAAGATTCCTGAAGGACCCTGCTACATTCTTGAGGAAAATGGGAATAATGTTGAACACTCTAAATTCATAGCAGTAGCAGATATAGACTCCTCTAAAGGAAATAATGAAAGAAACCACGGGATTAGTGATGTGTCAATCATTGATCTAAAGAGATAGCACAAAACGTTCAGCAAAGAAAATGAATTGCTAAGAAATCAACTGCAATAATGAGAAGCCTATTATGTAAGATTATAAGATGAAATAACCTCATTGATATGTGAATTAGAAAAGGCTAACAAAAATTTATCTCGATATCAGAGTCTTAAGAAAAGTACCTGAATTTTAGACTAGAACCTCATTAGTCAAAGATCCCCTCTTATCAAGACAGACGTGGGGTTTGAAGAAGAATCATGCTCCATGAAGGAAAAGGAGAAAGATGTGGACAACCATGATGAAAAATATCATATGTCCACTAGAAATAAATTCAAATGAGTCCCTAAGGAGTTATAGTAGAAAGGAAATCCGAGGAATAAAAATACTTATCAACAAAAGCAAAGACAACCAAATCACAACCATAACAAGAAACAACACTCCAGAAGACAAAAGGAAAAGCCAGGCTCTTAGTCCAACAAATGAAAAGCAAAGGTATCAAATATTGTTTTATGGGTATTTATTTTCTTGCAATAGTTTTTGACATCAAGAAATAGAATTTAATTATCTTGCAAGAAAGAAAATATTGTTGAATGAAAAATGTTTTAAGTGTGGAAAACTTAGCCACATGTTACTAGCTAGAAAATATGATAGGATTAAGCCTACAAAAGGAGAAACCCATCCATTGAAGACAAAGAATGTAGGGAGGAGAAAATATAAGCTACAAAGAGCTACTATTATTGAACCTCCAAAGGACTTTAAGGAAGGACACTTTTTTTTGCAGAAAGATAATCTATTGAGGGGGAGTAGATATTTGACTTGTGCAAAATATAAGATGGCTTCAAGAGAAGCCAAACATGATAGATGCATGAAATAAAGAGAAGAAATTTCAACATCATGCATCTAATTATTTTAGCTCTACAAGATCAGTATGATGCATAAAACGAAAAAGCTGAACATAAGGGGAGTTTCACAAGGTTTGAAGGATTTCATCTCACATTTATTTTGTCATCCTTTCACTTTTTATAATGGCTGTAGTAATAGATGTAAGAGGATGAAATTCCTAGTAATGTATTCTATTAAGAGTTTGTATAGAAATCATGATAGATGCGTGCAATAAAGAGATGAAATTTCAACATCATGCATCTAATTATTTTAGTTCCACAAGATCAGTATGATGCATAAAACGAAAATGTTGAACATAGGGGGAGTTTAACAAGGTTTGAAGGATTGCATTTCACTTTTACTTTGTAATCCTTTAATTTTTATAATGGTTGTAGTCATAAATGTAAGAGGATCAAATTCCTAGTAATGTATGCTATTAAGAGTTTGTATATAAAGAAATAATTGTGAAGTGTATTTCGCTCAAAAGGAGAGTTGCAAAAACATTGAAGATCTTTCTCTTCGATCATGAAGAGATGGTGTTAACACTCAGGTTGTTCCCTGCTTCCTAAAGGGAATACGGCCGAGGTAACCAATTATCAATCTTGCAGCTACAGGTCCTAGCCTACCTGCAACCAGAGAGGGCTCTCTCTTTATAGTTTAGCTTTGTTTGATGAGTGTTTTAGGCTAGTTATGATGCACTGTTTGTTTTGAATTTGGTGGGTTGATGAATTCATATAGAACTGAGGTATATATTTACAAGACAGTTTTTTCCATTGGGCAATGGAGTTGAGGTATTTGTGCTTTTGAAAGTGGATTTGTGAAAACAGAGTGTTGCTGCAGAGCAAGTTAGGCATGTCTGAAACAATTTATCAGATTTGTTGGTGAAATTGGGGATTTAGTGAGTGAAAGGCAGTTAAGAATCTTTCACTATGCTAATGAAAAAACATGAAAGTATTGCTTAAGAGCAATTAAGAATTCTTAAACAGTATTTACCATGTTAGGATAAGTTTAGACATGAGCAATTAAGAATTCATATCCATGGCTAATCCAGCAGAAAACATATTTAGAAATAGAGATTGAGCATAGGGTGTTTGAAACAAATCCTAGGCTATTCTTTTTCTCTACTTACTAAGATTATGAAAACATATGAGTTAAGGAATAAACAGGAAACACATACACTGGTAAGAGAAACTTATTGATTCAGCACATGACATAGGAATTCTGCAACAAAAACAGAGCTTTACATATCCATCTTCAGACAGCGTTGGAACTAGAAATCTCCATCAGCAATTTTTATTATCAAAAAGTCTTCAGTATACAACAGAGCTCTTCAGGAAGAATTGTATTACAACCGACCCTTAATGCGTTATCTGAGGGGATATATATACAAAAATAGGGTATAAAATATCTTAGTGGAAAGTTATGGTGCAATTTATTGCACCACCAACTCTCTTACAAAAAGTAAATGACAACATAAATATAGCTTTTAATGCTGAGGTAGCCGACATTCTTCTGTCAGACATATTTGACTTTATGGCTCTGGAAAGTAGGCCGTAGCAGTGCTTTTAATCCTGCGTTAACTTTAGCCTACTATTTGGGTGGATTGCTGAGTCATCTGTATGCTGCTTACTGTACCTGTATGCTGATCTGTCTGCTAATCTGCCTGCTGACCTGTCTGCTGACCTGTATGTTGATCTTTCTCCAAAAAGGCAAAAAACAAAGTGGAATTATCTAGGCAAAATCTCCAACATTGCTTGCCACCAATCAGCTCGGGGTAGCTGATGTCTCCTCATTTTAACCACTGTCTCATCTGCCTCTGTATGTCTATAAAAGTTAGGAGGGACTTCGAACAGATGATTTATTTCACATTCAATAAAGAACAAATTCTCCAGCTTGTCATAGAGGGTTTGCCTAGAGGGAGGCCCTACTTCTTCTGTGGAGCTACTGGATGCTGTGATCTGGTTTTCAACATAATTGTTGATCCTTGTCATATACTGATTATATGACAGCAGTTGTCCTATGCCAGTCACTAGGCTTGGCAGTCCTTTGTCCTGTAAAATAGCCATTTTAGCTCTGAATTCATCTATCTC
>APFE030248481.1:218641-270946 GCA_000404065.3 Pinus taeda
ATAGCCTTGTTTTCTTCCTCTCTCTGTAGTGAATTTGCTCTAGTATTGCCACCTTTCATCTGCAATTAGTGAGATGGTATGTAGTGCTTCATGACCTCTTTAGGACAACAATAAATATTTCATGACTTGCTTAGCCTGTATCATTGCCTATCATTGGTTTTTTGTTTTGAAGACCTTGCTCTCCTTTGTTCATCTGAGCTTTCTTCAGCATCTATGTCATCTTGATGTGGTTTTGCTGATCTTTCTTCAAAATCTGTTGTAGTTGCTCTTCTATATATCTACTGAAAAAAGGAAAAAAGTACTTGAAAATATAGACATTTATGTACAATATGGGGCCATCCTATGCTTATGTATCATGGTAGTGCTTGAGCATTCTCCCATTCACTGGGCCTTCATCATTGTTTGACTCATCTAGACTCTTGAGAAAGAAGGTATTGTTACCTTGTACAACTTGAATTGTGAATGGCTCTTTCCACAGAAAGTCAAACTTGCCATGCTTTCCTTTGTCTTCCCTCCTAGAGTCCCATTTTAGTACTTTGTTACCTATGAAAAAGTCCTCAGACTTTTTTCTTTTGTCAAACACCTTTTTGAGCTTTTCCTGTAGAACTTGGGTCCTATGATACACTTCTTCCCTTGTTTGTTGTAAGTGGATTGTCTGATTGATCCTTCTCTGGATATCGTTGGGTTCAGCCTGTATTTCTTGCAGCAATTTGATTACAGGGATCCCAAGGGAGGATGGGAACACAACTTCTAGGCCATATACCAATTCATATGGGCTAGTACCAATAGATGTTTTTGTGGTCAATCTATCTGCCCATAGTGCATTCACCAACTTTTTATGCCAATTCTTTTTGTTCTCCTCCAAGACCTTTTTAATGATGTTGATCAGGCTTTTATTGGAGGACTCGGCTAGGCCATTGCATTGAGGGTAGTAGGATGTTGAGTGACCTAGGGTGATATGATATTTGTGACAAAAGCTGATCATTTTCTTGGATTTAAAGGCAGCTGTATTATCTGTTATGATTTTCTCTGGGCAGCCAAATCTGGACAGGATATTGGTTTCTAGGAATTGTATGATAATTGAATCATTTGCTTGTCTACAAGGTATAGCCTCTATCCACTTGGTGAAGTAATCAGTAGCTCTCAGGATCCATCTATGCTGGCCTGACGATGAAGGGTGTATTTCTCCAATGAAATCTAAACCCCATTGTTGAAATGACTTTTCAGTTGAAATGGGCCTGAGGGGTAAGGGAAGCAACTTCTTCTTCCCTTCAAAGATCTGACATTTATGACATGACATTACAAACTTTTTTGCATCAGTAAACAGGGAGGGCCAATAAAATCCAGCCCTTAGGATTATGTCAGCTGTGGATTTATAGTATAAGTGTCCTCCACACTCTCCTACATGAAATTCTCTGAGGACCTTATCAGCTTCATCTGAAGTCAGGCAGTTGAGTAGGACACCTTCCTGATTTTTCCAAAATAACACAATGTCTATGATACAAAATTTTGCAGCCTTCAGTTTTAGAAATCTGTTCTTGGTTCTGGATAACCCTGGAGGAGCTTGCAGGTTTAATAATACAAAACATATGTCAGCATACCAAGGTGATTCTAGAAAGGCTTGATTGATCTGTGGAGTCGCCATCTCCTGCTCGTTATCCAGTTCATTTATGTCAAGGGCTTAAAAGTTAGTCTCAATCATTAGTTTAGCTAGCCCTTGTCCTTTTATAAGCTTTGTTGGTTTGATTTCTATATCATATTCCAGAATATTGGCAATCCATTTGCCCCTCTTGCCTTCCATTCCTTATTGGGTTAAGATATCTTTGACTACTGCATTGGGCACATATGCAATTATGTGAGAGTACAGAATGTAAACTCTGAAATCCTTGATGGCCTCTACCAGGGCATATGCTTGTTTTTCCATGATTTTGTACTTGGGTGGGGCATCCCTAAGGGCTCTACTGAAAAAGGCAATATGTTTTCCACATCCCAAGTCATCCTTTTGCAGTAGAATAGCAGCAATTGTGTTTTCAGAGGCAAAGGAGAAGATTATAAAGTCTCTATCGAAACTAGGGCTTGTAAGCACAGGAGTTTTTGTCAGGGCTATCTTGATTTCTTCAAAGGCTTGTTTAGCCTCAATTGTCCATTTGACCTTAGCATCTTTCTTGAGCATATTGTTCAACAATCTTATCAGCTCAACCAAGTTGGGGATAAATCTTCTTAGGAAATTAATCTTCCACAAAAAGGCTTGTAACTCCTTGATGTTTCTTGGATGGGGGACTTGCAGGATAGCCTGAATCCTATCAGGGTCAATTCTTATGCCATCTTTTGAAATTATGTGACGGAGGAGTTTTCCTTCTTCCAGGCCAAATAGTGATTTCTTTGGGTTTAAAGAAATGCCATACTTTCTGCAAATTAAGAACACTTGTCTGAGGTGTTTTAAATGCTCCTAGTCTGATTTTGAGAAGGTTGTCAGATCATCAAGGTAGATGACTAAGAAATCATGGATTTCTTTGGCAAAGGCTATAACCATTTCCCTTTGAAATGTGGCTCTAGCATTCTTGAGTCCAAAAGGCATTTTGACATATTTGAAAGTTCCCCAA
Organism: Pinus taeda; assembly: GCA_000404065.3. NCBI lineage: Eukaryota > Viridiplantae > Streptophyta > Pinopsida > Pinales > Pinaceae > Pinus > Pinus taeda. The sequence continues at coordinate 221,245 of APFE030248481.1, forward strand.
GGTGTGGTGAAGGCAGTTTTATCTTGGTCGTCTGGGTGGACTAAGATTTGATTGAATCCTGAGAAGCCATCCAGTAATGAAATCCTTGAGGCTCCCACTACCCTTTGTAAGATGTGATCCATTTTTGGCAAGGGGTAGTGGTATTTGAGAGAGACTTTGTTTAAGTTTCTCATATCCACACAAAGTCTTATCTCCCCTGTTTTCTTCCTTGTGGGCACAAGGTTGGAAATCCATTCAGAAAATCTTATGGGAGCAATTATCCCAGCTTCATACATTCGTTTTACTTCCTTCTCTATTAGGGGAAGAAGTACTGGATTGACCCTTCTCAGCTTCTGTTTAAAGGGTTTTTGGTTTTCTTTCAGGGGGATTGTGTGCTGGATCACTGTAGTATCATAGGAATTAAGGTCCTCATAGCTCCAGGCAAATACATCCTGAAATTATTTGAACAGTTTGATATATTCTGGCTTCTTATCAGGGGGTAGGGTTCTAGAGAGCTTGATCATTTTGGGATTTTCAGTGGTCCCAATGTTACACTCCTCTATTTCTGCATTAATGGGTTGCATCTTTGGTTTTTTAGAAAGATCATTTAAATCAAAGATGTCTTCTAAAGGAGCAAGCCCTGTAGGCAAGAAATTGTCCTTTAACTGAATTACTTATGTTTCTTCCTCATTAATTTCATCCAGATCTGCTATCTTTAGCTTCTGCAAATTGGTAGGGTCAAAGGTTGTAGGATGTAATATCCTATCTGCTGTTTCAGCTGATATACTAGTGTTTAGTTCATCCTTTTGGTTTTGATCCTCCTTAATGCTTGTGTTAATGTTTAACTTTGAGAATTCCTCCTTCATGGTTAAAAAATTATTTATCTGAGTATCATTCTCAAATACTTGCCAATTATTTACATTGTCTGGGACAGAGGGCCTATGTTTGATTTCAGCAGTGAATTGGTGGTTAGGCCCAAAAGGAAGCTTACAGGTACTTGCAAAGGTTGCCAGACTGTGAGCATGCAAGTTGTGGTTCCTAGGTATTTTGGTGAGCTGATATTCTAGGAAGTTGTTCAGTAAGTCTGTTACAACCAACCTATAGGACCTCAGCCTGGGATCATTTGTAACAAAGTTTCCCTTTATCTGTTGGATAAGGAGGTCTGAATCCCCCAATATGGAGACTTTGGTCACTCCTAGATTCTTTATAAGTTTGAGACCTAGTAGGAGGGCTTCATATTCTGCCATGTTATTTGTGCATCTGAAGTTAAGCCTATAGGCATGACCTAGAGCATGGTCATTTTGAGTATCGTGCATCCATACCCCTGCTCCTGCTCCAAGCTTATTTACTGACCCATCAAATTCTAAATACCACCAGGTTTCTTGGTCATCATTGGTCTCAATTGATTTACAGACCTGTTCAGTCTCAATTGATTTACAGGTTTGTTCAATGGGAAAGTCTAGTTTTGGTAATTCTTGTGACTTGTCAGCAGACTCTGCTGTTTTAATGAGATCAGTGATCTGTTGTTTAGTAATAATGGATATTTCATTGACATGCCTGGTTTCCTTTGTCTCCAGGAGCTTGAGCTCAGCTTTGGGGCACATATCAGCATTGTATAGTATGAAGGAGTCCATATCTGAATGGATGGAGTAGATTGGGAAATTTTGAGGTTTATCTTGGCTGCTGACCACATATTTCATGAGTGTCTCTCTATACAGTCTCTTTGGCTGGCCAAAGACTAAAATTGTGGCATATGACATGTCTAGTTGCAAAGATCCTTCGAGTTTGGCACCCCAAGATCTTGATAGGAGCATACCATATTTAGGTGGAATGTCTACCACTACTACATCCATCAGAATTGTTTTTGCTGGATATTGGATTAGGGACACACAGAGGTCCTTGATTAGGCCTAAGCATCTAACCTGGCTGGAATCAAATGAAAATAAGTCTTTATAGGGTCTGATGATGTCTAGACCAAGCTTCTCCATTACTGACTTAGGCATGAGGTTATGAGAGGCCCCTGAGTCAAACATGGCATTGTGCAATACTTTGTCATGAATGTTTAGGCTTACATAGAATGGAGGAGTTCCTCCATCCCCCTGATTTGCCATTGACTTCTGAGCCAAAAATCAGTTCTGGTTGGTCATCCAGAGTGTTGACTGCATCCCTATTTTCTGGTACTTGTAATGATCTATTAATTTGTTGTCTGAAGACCTCATGTTTGGCTAGTTCAGACAGAGGGATTGCAATTTTCAGTTTGCCAATTTCCGTTTCAAGATTGAAGGGTTTCTCCATCTGAACTTTTATATTATGAGCAACAAATTTTTCCTTTTCTGCTGAATTTTGGGTGAGCATGTCCTGCTGAGGCATATTGTTTTGGGATAAGTTTGGGTTGGCTCTATTTTCTAGAGGTATGCCCAAACTCTCTGTTGGAAGAAGTGGTTTGGATGTAGGTTTTACTGTAGGTTGTATTTCAGATACATCTTCCACTGTAACCTCTTTTTGGGGTCTTTTATCCGAGGACTCTGTTAAGACAGCTTTGTCATTGGATTTCTTGGGCTGTTTGTTGTTTGCTTGTTTGGTATTCTCAGGTACATCTATGGTTCTACTTCTTAGCTTGTACTGTTTGTGTACTTCATAGACTGCTGTCTCATACCCTTCTCTGAAATCAAATGACTCACCTGATTTTGCCTGGAATTGTTTGTAATTTTGGGCTTGTTGACAATCTTGGGTTTGTTGATCATCTTGTGTCAAGATTACTTGTTCTTCACCATCCAAATCCATTAATTTGATGTGGGGATCCTCTATTTGTTCACTAGTGGTTGAGGCCTCTGCATAATTTTCTTGAAATGGAGGTCTGATGTTTTGATCAGGACTAGTTCTCCCAGTATTTGGGTTTTGGTTTTTCCTAAAATTTGGATTCCTAGTAGTGTTGCTTGTTTGTCCTTCCCAAGAGGACTTTCTCTCCATGGTCTCAACTCTATCTCCCAACCTCTCCATACCCTTCATGATTGCATCTAGCTTTTGATCAAAGGTTGAGGGTTCTTCTTTGAAAGTTATTCTCCTCTCATTTTTTGCTCTGGTTCTCTTGGCAATCAGGTTTGCCTCTACACTTACAACTATATTCTGCATGTCTGCAAGACTTGGAGGTGCTCTTTCTCTTAATTGATATGCCATGTATGGGTCAAATCCATCAGGAAATTTGATCAAGGCTAGATCAGGAGGAGGTCTCAGGTTTTGAGGGATAGCATTATATACATTGTTGAACCTAGCACAATAGTCTTGAACTGTCTTTTGTGGGCCCCTCTTCAGATTATCATACTCTGTCAGTATGTGAAGGGGGTCTTTCTTCTTCCCACCTGTTTAAAAAACTTAGGTATAAGGCATCAGGATTGACTATAGAATTTGTAGCCAGAGACCTGAACCAATTCCTTACATCCCCTGTCAAACTTTGCACAGAATATTTCATTCTTATATCTTCATCATCAATCTCATAGTTCTCAAAATAGTCCTGCATCCTTTTATTGTGTTGTTGGGCAGTATAAGTGCCATTTCCATCAAAGTAAGTGATTTTTCCTTGATAATCTTGGGGCATTTCCCCTGGGTTTGCAGGTAGGACTAAATGAGCATATCTAGCCATATTGGCAAGGACAAAGGGGTACCAAGAAGGAGTGGGATAGCTGGGACAACAGGGATAACAGGGATAACATGAGTGAGGTGTGCAGGGGATGGGGGAGTGGGGAAGCTACCTTGGGAGGTGGATGAAGAGCTAGGATATGCTGGGGTAGGGTGAGGATGAACTGCTGGTTTGACAGGAGTGGGAATGTAGCTTTGCTGATTTGGTTCAGTATCTGAATCTGAGAGCTCTCTTAGCTGCTCTTGTTTCTTTAATATTTTGGGGATTAAATTGGGGTTTTCAAAGATAGTTGGGGGATTGGGGTCAGGATTGGACCTAGTGAAACGAGATTTCTTCTTTGGAGCCAGCTTCTGAGTTTTTCTTTCCTTAACACCCTATGATAGAAATTTTAAACAGGAAGCTCACTTCTTTTTACTTGGTATTTGACCTAAGTCCCCAGTGGAGTCGCCATTGATGTTAACACTCAGGTTGTTCCCTGCTTCCTAAAGGGAATACGGCCGAGGTAACCACTGACCAATCTTGCAGCTAGAGGTCCTAGCGTACCTGGAACCAGACAGGGCTCTCTCTTTATAGTTTAGCTTTGTTTGATGAGTGTTTTAGGCTAGTTATGATGCACTGTTTGTTTTGAATTTGGTGGGTTGATGAATTCATATAGAACTGAGGTATAGATTTATAGGAAAGTTTGTTCCATTGGGCAATGGAGTTGAGGTATTTGTGCTTTTGAAAGTGGATTTGTGAAAACAGAGTGTTGCTGCAGAGCAAGTTAGGCATGTGTGAAACAATTTATCAGATTTGTTGGTGAAATTGGGGATTTAGTGAGTGAAAGGCAGTTAAAAATCTTTCACTATGCTAATGAAAAAACATGAAAGTATTGCTTAAGAGCAATTAAGAATTCTTAAACATTATTTACCATGTTAGGATAAGTTTAGACATGAGCAATTAAGAATTCATATCCATGGCTAATCCAGCAGAAAACATATTTAGAAGTAGAGAATGACCATAGGGTGTTTGAAACAAATCCTAGGCTATTCTTTTTCTCTACTTACTAAGATTATGAAAACATATGAGTTACGGAATAAACATGAAACACATACACTGGTAAGAGAAACTTATTGATTCAGCACATGACACAGGAATTCTGCAACAAAAACAGAGCTTTACATATCCATCTTCAGACAGCGTTGGAACCAGAAATCTCCATCAGCAATTTTTATTATCAAAAAGTCTTCAGTAAACAACAGAGCTCTTCAAGAAGAATTGTATTACAACCGACCCTCAATGCGTTATCTGAGGGGATATATATACAAAAATAGGGTATAAAATATCTTAGTGGAAAGTTATGGTGCAATAAATTGCACCACCAACTCTCTTACAAAATATAAATGACAACATAAATATAGCTTTTAATGCTGAGGTAGCCGACATTCTTATGTCAGACAGATTTGAATTTATGGCTCTGGAAAGTAGGCCGTAGCAGTGCTTTTAATCCCGCGTTAACTTTAGCCTGCTATTTGGGTGGATTGCTGAGTCATCTGTATGCTGCTTGCTGTACCTGTATGCTGATCTTCCTGCTGACCTGTCTGCCGATCTGCCTGCTGACCTGTCTGCTGACCTGTATGCTGATCTTTCTCCAAAAAGGCAAAAAACAAAGTGGAATTATCTAGGAAAAATATCCAACATTGGTTGCCACCAATCAGCTCGGGGTAGCTGATGTCTCCTCATTTTAACCACTATCTCATCTGCCTCTGTATGTCTATAAAAGTTAGGAGGGACTTCGAAAAGATGGTTTATTTGACGTTCAATAAAGAACATATTCTCCAGCTTGTCATAGAGAATTTGCTCAGAGGGAGGCCCTACTTCTTCTGTGGAGTTGTTGGATGCTGTGATCTGGTTTTCAACATAATTGTTGATCCTGGTGATATACTAATTATATGACAGCAGCTGTCCTGTGCCAGTCACTAGGCTTGGCAGTCCTTTGTCCTGTAAAATAGCCATTTTAACTCTGAATTCATCTATCTCAACCTTCATCTCCTGACATTTCCTCTCGAGTGTCTGAGTAAAATTCCTTAATGTCAGTACCTTCTTGGCTGTGAGGATTGTATCTGTTCGGCTGGCTATTTGTAGAGCAACCAATTCTTCCCTAGTGCGGTTATTGAGAAAGTGAATCATTTTGGTGGCCTACTCAGGCATTATTCCCACGGTTGTCCTGGCTCTCTGAATCTCTACATGAGCTATTTCTATTAGCTCCACTTGTTCAAAAATTGCTTGGATGGAACTCCATTGGTCCTGTATAGATTGGCTAATTTTGGCCCAAATAATCTTTTTTATTTCTGCTAGGGTCTTACCTAGCATCAACTCTTTCTCTAGAGTTTTTACTTTGGCCTCCAAGGCCTTTATTTCTCTTTGCTTTTCTGCCACAATCATCTTTGATTTGTCATAACTGGCCTCCAGCTTGGCCAGTTTTTCCTTGGCAATATTTATTTATGTGACTTGATTTTCCAGCTCTTTAACAACCTTCATCAATTCCTCCATGCCCATGTTGGATTTTGCTGCTGCTGTTGCTTCTATTGTTGCTCCAGTTGCTGATGTAGCTGTAGTAGGTGCTGGAGCAGTAGGAGGGGTTGTTGTTGCTTGTGTTGGAGGGGCAGGTTCAAGGTTTGTTGAAGTTTGAGGGGGCTGGGAGGCTGATTCCCCTTGTTTGTCCTGTATAGCTTTCTCTAACTCTGCCTCCATTTGTAGTATCCTTTGGTTCATGACTAGGAGCAGCTCCATAGCATTATCCACCTATTTTTCTTGTGCAAGCTCTGCTGTTTCAGGATGGATGGTAGGAGGCAATTTTGCCTGTTTCCTCAATACAACTATATCATCCTCTTTTTTCTTCATAAGGGCTCTAACACCCTTTGGGTCTTTTGGGTCATGTCCCAAATCAATAATTATGTCCTCCAAAGTATTTATTCTGTTGTTTTTCGCGGAGGAGGACAGCCTCTCCAAATCAAGCTGTCCGTTGGTGTGCTTTAGGGATTCTTTTAGCTGATGGGCCAGCATTTCCCAGTCAGCAAGTGTTGCATACACCATCTCCCCAGTCTATTTGTGCAGCTCAATTTGATCCATGGGGTGTATGTATTTAGCAAAGACCTCTAGATTTGTCCTGTAATAATCTGCTGTGGCCTTTGGATGTGGAACTTTGGGCTTTAGATGAGTGAAGATCATATTTTCTTCCTTTAGATCAAAGGTAGCCATCACTATTTGCTTTTTGGCTGGGGTTGTATTCAGGAATTGCTCATAGAGCTGCACCCTTAGCAACTCATTTTGTGCCTTGATCTCTTTGAAGCCCTCTTTAACTGTAGCTCACTTTTTGCCCTGTTGTCTGGAGGAGGACACCTCCATAGTATGTTGTTGAGCTTGTTCTAGCTGAAATGAGCTAGTGGTCGTCTATTGGCTCGTTTGTTTTTCTTTGCTTTGGCTTTCTGCCAGCTCTCCACTTATGTCTCCTTCTTCTGCTTTAGGGTCTACCCTTGGCCTCTTGGCCTCTAGTTGCTGTGATGACCCTGTTGGAGGTGTGATTTCTTCTCTGTATCTCTTTTTCCCTCTCTCATCATTGAGAGGAGTTTGAAAAACTGGGTTTTGAATTTGTTGAGTTTGTTGGGGAGGGGCCTATCCTGATTGCTAGTCCTTTGAAGTACTAGGCTGCCCTGTTTCTACCTCTTGTTGTTCATCCATCTTTTCCTTTCCTTTTGTTGTGGTTGTTGTTGCTAGAGCCTACTAGATGTCCTGTGTAGCTGGGGCAGTAGAGGTGCCTTCTCCTACTTGGAATGGTTGCTTGAACAAGACCTATTGACAAGAGTCTAAGTCAAGAGTTTTTTCCAAGTCCTTTACATTCTACTCCATTATTTCTTCCTGAGTCAATTTCTCTACTATTGATTCAGGCACCCATTCATCTTGATTAGCAAATTGTTGTACTTGAGGGAGTGGGCAATGCTTATAGGCTAGCATCCTATATTGAACCCTCCTGGCACTGATGAAACCTTCAGGGTCATAAGGGACCCACCAAAAGCTTCTCTTGAGTTTGAGCTGTTGTCCTAGTATTTGGTCAGCTTCTTGCCAACCATCTTTTTTGTTCATGGTAAATGGGCCTAGGTGGTCCCTGAACTTCAGGTTGGCTTCCTTCTTGGCACTGTGAAAGTGTGTTAGATCAGAGTTTATAAGCTATATATAGTACTCCAGGGAAAATAGCCTCATAGGGACATACTTTGGGAGCCTGTAGGGACAGCGCTCACAACCATAAATTCTGATGACAGTGTGGTTTTGGTATAAGTACCAATCACAAATTTTGTAGCTTCTGGATAGCTGCAAGATTTTCTGCATATCCTTGGACAATCTGATAGGAGGAGTCCTTTTTAAAAGGCATGTGACTGCATACACAAACTGATCAATGAATTCACAATATGAGTAGGGGGAATTATGGACTTGGTGGAAGACTGAAGACCAGAAGATCACAGACCTTCTCTCACCCTGTGAGTCCAGCTTTTTGATTGAGCACTGGAAGCAATCTGTCTGGTAGTATAAGAATAAGTGATAGATGTATGAGGAATATTTGAATATTGCCTCTCTGTCCAGCCTTGTCAATTGATCATGTATCTTATTGGCAATGTACTTGGCATAATTGTATTTCATAGTAGGGGGCTTCATAAGGCTGTATGCAGAGAGCATGACCAGCACAGTTAGATCAACATGCTTGTTTGTGGTGAACCCCAACACAAAGGTCAGCATATCTACCAGTAGCTTTCCAACCTCATTGAAATCTGCATAGGAGAAAGGAGGTGGCCCAGAAGGTTGGCAGTCTGCCTTCATGAATTTCTTGGCTATGGCAACAATGTTTGCACTAGAAAGTTTGGATCCTTCATCTAGCAAATAGTTCATGGAGAAGGGTTATAGCAACTGGGTCTGCTTGTAGTTAACATCTGGTTGATGGAATATGGAGTTATATAGAAGAGGATGCTCCCAGATGGAGACTTCACAGCCTTGAGTTTCTGGTCATAGTTCGCTGCACATAGGTGGATGATTTCAGGGAAAATGTTCACAGAAGGCAGGAAGTAGGTGGGTAGATTGGATTGCCAGATGCCATACAGGTCACTATTATCCAAGTGACTGTTTCTTAATTGGAAATATGTTTGCAAGTGGTTTCTCTCTGCCACAAAGTCTGTGATGAGGGCATCACTGTCCACCAGTGGTATAGCTTCTAGCTCTCTGTTAGGTGGATTTATAGGAAATACATCCAGAGTAGCTGGAGTGGCCATTGTCTTGCTTTTACTGGTGGTTTACTGTAATTTAAGCTTGATGTGAATGCTGAGGAATGGCTTACTGCTCTCTGTTTGCAGTGAGCAGTTTGGCAGTGCAAGGAGGCTGTCATAGGCTTAATGAATCTGTGGGGCACTCTGTTTTGAGGAACCAGAGTGTTTTTGAGCTGGTTAGCTGGTTATTTGAAGCGAGTTCCTTTAGCAGGGGTGGGGGAACTTTGTCAATTTAGTCTTCTAGCCGGTGGCTCGGTTTTTTTAGTTGCTTCTTGTGAAAAAATGGTAAACTTCACCGAGGGTCACGGGCTTCCTTGAGACTTCCGTCATGCAGGGGTTTCAGAGGTTTTTTAGGTATATTTTAGAGGTGAATTTCAACAATGTGGGTCCTTTAACTGAGTTGTTTAAGTAGGAAAACAGGATTACACGAAGAACAGTGGACAAGAGAGGGTGCCTGCGGCAAAATACCTGGTTTTAATGGCTTACGAGGCGTTTGCACCAGTCGAATTGGCTGAATTGCAGGTAGTTGGGTTGAGAATGGAGGCGACAACAACTTTTGCGGATAGATTTTGCTTTTTGACCGTTGGTGGTTGAATTTCGCTTTCAGAGGAGCTCTAGGCGTCGTAGAAAATAATGCGAAATAACGGTTTTTTAACACCTTTTTATGCATTTTTGGCATATTGGCGCCTTTTTGTGATGACGTCATGCTGACGTCATCATGGGCCCGGGTACGGATAGGTGACATGGTAGGTGACATGGGTGCCCAGGTGGCACTGACACAGTGGCAGGGTGGACAGGGCGACGTGGGGGCCAGGGGTGACGTGGAGGCTTGGTGGCGGGAAAGTGGGGTGACGTCACACTGATGGGGGCGTGACGTCAGCGGGGGAGGAAAGTGGTAAGTGGTTTCCCCGGAGGGGTCCTTGGCGGTAAGCTGTTTGGAGGAGGGGGGCAGCGAACAACCTGGGCGCCTGACTTGTGGCGGGGGTACGGCGACAATACCGCCCATCCCCCGGACACAAAAGGTTGGGCAATTCTGGTTGAAGATTGACCGCCCACCATAGGATGGGTAGGGCGGGAGATCGCATGGCGGGTGGCGATCATGATGTGCCTCCATGTTATGTCATGGGGTCCCGCCGTATATATTAAAATATGTTTAATTATATCGGCCGCGCGGGGTGGGTAGAAACCTTAGATTAAGGGCTTTACGTGCATTTTATTAAAAAAATTTTCATTTAAAAGTTTATAATAAACAGGTTTAGGGGGGAGGAAAGGGGGAAAAGGGTAAATGAGGGCGGGGAAATTGATTTCTTTTCCTTTTGACCATAGTTTTTTGGCCAAACCCATAGTTTTTAGGATGTTTTGAGGGCTAATACTAACCCTTGAGGGGTTGATATTTCCCAAGGAAGGTTTTATGGCTATAGCACTTGGGGGAGGGTATCTATAGGTATTTTTTTGGGAGACTTTCAACTAGATTGTAATAGGATTAGGGGTAGGGCGGAGTTGGGGAGCCAATTAGTGATTAGTATGGTTTGTGAGGTGAATGAAGGGGTGAAGCCAAGTTTAGATAAGTGAAACTTAACTTAGGATCTTGAGGATAAATGAAATGATAAAAAGGATGTTTTACACAAGAAATGTGGCTTCTTTTCATGTTTGAATTGCATGGCTTGACCAAGTAGTTTGTGATGTAATGTAGTGGAACTGGACACCTGAGCAGATCTCAAGGCCCTTGGGAGTGTTAGTAAAAAATGATTTTTTTGGGGGAAACTGGGGAAGTTAGACATGCTTCCAATGTTTGTCCTCCACTGTTTGTTTTTGATGCCCACACCCTGAGTGGCATAAGTTTTTACACTTAATAGGCCAATTGCTGATGGCTCCATTTCTACAACCTTGCACTACTTACCCATCCTAGTAATCCTAACATTTTTTCTTCATTAAAGTGGGTGCACTTGAATTAGCAGACCCTGATCTTCCTCTTTTTCTTTTGACTGCCCTCCTATCTAATATCTACCCTTATTTCTTCCAAGGCCCCAGATTAAGCAGTTGGGCATCTTTATTTCTCTACCTAGCTAGTCATCTGCCAAGCTTGAGCTGTTTGGTTAGGGAACATTCTCTATTCTGCAGCAAGCAATTTACCCATGGCATGGTCCAGTTTAGATTGTTGGGCCATCCATCAAGTGTGATTAGCAGCAGTACTTGGATAACATGACACTGCCAAATGAGCTTAGTAGTGGCATTTTGACTGGCCACTTTCCTAGTTTTTAGCTTGGGGTTCATTTTCACTTTTCTCTTGACCATTTGATTTTCTTGCCCTTTGATTGTTCTTTTAAGGCATACCCTCTTTTCATTGTTTAAATTTATTTGTAGTATGTACACAAAATATGGAACCTTTGCAGCCTGCAATGATGAACATATTTAGCCCTTCCACTGTCAATCATGAAATATGAAACCTATTGGTATAGGAACCTAACAGATGGCATATACTCATGGGGAGTTTGAAACAATTTTTATTGTTTACTTATTTTACATTGATTTAATGCAAGATAATTTATCCTCCATGGATATTATGATGATGCTTTGAATGAATAAGTATAAATGTATTTATTCACATTAAAAACCTCATTCATAATAATTCATTAAATAATAATTTTTGCATGAAGAAAGGGTTTTTGATGTGTGTACGTGTGTTAGAGGGTCATTGGTTAAAATTTCGTTTGTCAGAGGATGATTGATAAAAATCCATTGTATTTATATTGCTGCTAAGCCTAGTATGTTATGGTTGGAGTGTTACGAAGGGTCCATGTACTACCAGAATATTTTCATTGTATTGTCATGATGTTGAGTTGTTTTGATCTAAAATGGAGAAAATTAGTAATGTTGTGCTAACTCCCCATTCAGAATAAAACCCAAGATGCTTATCATTTTCTCATCAAGTGCTTAAGGACTCAATTTTTTTGCTTAATTAATTGATTTCCATGACATTTTCTTATGTAAATGTTAGAAATAATTTAACATAAAACATATGGTAAACAATAGAAAAATAATAGAAAAGAAGATCAAAATACAACACACAACAAGAACATGATAAAGGAGTTCACCCTTCCTAGGCTACGTCTCCTTAGTCTGGATTCCAATGGCCTGGGCCTCTCTATTATGCTCAAATTACAACAAAAGTGTGTTTATAATGCTCACATGCCTCTGAAACCTATCTCCATGAGTTTAGAATACTCAAAAAGGGTTATCTAGCCCCTTTTTTCATCTAATTTGGATAAGAACTGAAGTAGTTATGACTTCTCCTATTTCTCCCACTATATGTTCCAAAAATTTCTCCAAAACCGACATCAACCCATAAATTCACTCCAAAATCCACTAATTGAGCAATAATTTGGCCATGTCACGGGCCATAACCTATCAGCCATATCACAAATCACAATCGGTGGAGTCCTGTGGTATTATGGACTGTGGGCTAGGAGGGCAATATGCAATTGCGATATGGTGGACCGCCGAGAGTATTAAACTTAACATATAAATTATTGCATCTGGGAACCCAATCGCAAATCATAATAGACATTTTCCATCGGCGGATATCAAAGTCCATACCTTTTCTGACCCATTGGGATTATTAAACCTAGTCCATAAAATATCGTGTCCGGGGACCTTTCATAATCAGGGGAGTACTAGGGGTAACATAAATATCATCGGGTTTTGGTGTGATATGTGATTGTGATTATCACAAATCAAAACCCAATCTGTCGAAGGCCAATTTTCATAATACCTTCCACCTACGATATGCGATTATGCTAAAATCGCATCGCAACCTGTCTATGTCGAGGTTGATTCTTAACCTGCATCCTTTGTTTCTCCCTGCTATGAAACATGTAGGACCCAGTGGCAACCTACCACTTGGTGCTTCCCCATTCATTGCAACCTTTGCCATGTCATCCAATCCTACCACATGTCCAAGTCAAACCTAAACTTTGACTTTCCCTAACTTCTGCATATGAGCTTGGATTTGAGTGTCTTTCACATTGTTGGATTTAGAATGATGAGCTCTTCGATCTGAAGTTGAGTTTGAGAAAATTCCGACACTTTGATTTTTAGCATAAACTTCAGCACCTATCACTCCTCCCCACTAGAAGCCTTTTGGACCCCAAAAGATTATATTTAGTTATTGAAAAAATGAGGGTACTATTCCCCCACCTTCCCATCTCCAATCCATTTGTGCTTTCATGGATTTGTACCTTTTAGACCCACTCAAAGATAATCAAAATTTCCCCTCTTTGATGACCTCGTTCTTCTGTCAAGTATGGTGTCTTACTAAAGCTCATCAAGAAATTCTAGAGAAAAATATTCAATTGATGGAATCTATACAATTTCTCCTTGATTTTCAATCAAAGGAGACTCATGCAATCTCAAATTTACAACATTAACAACAAAATAAATTTGCATATATGAAGGAAAATCTAGCTGAAAATCATTATTACCAATCTTTTCGAGAAATTTAACTAAACCATAATGGATTGGTTTCAGCTTTTTACCTTCACCTTGCAGCCTTTCCTTGCTAATTTAAAGCAAAAATTCATCACCTACTTGAAATTGATGATCCACACGATTCTTATCATGTCTTTCCTTATACTTGCCTTGACTCTTTTCTAGTTGTTCTTGAACTGTTTGGTGAATCAACTGGATTTTCTCAATGAATTTCTTTGTTATATCTATGTCTCTATGTCCATCTACAACTACATCTTTCTCAAAGATGAAATCCAAAGGTGATTTAGGCTAATATAATGCAATTGTTCATACCACAACTTAGGATGTTTGCTACAATATCCTCTTAGCAAATTAATAACTGTCATGTTAACCACTTCAGTTTGACTATCTATTTGTCGATGGAAGGCTATACTTTTCTTCAATTGGGTGTCCATTAGGTTCCATAAACTTGACCAAAAGTTTCCAATAAATTGGGAATCATGATCACATACAATAGAAGTAGGTAATCCAAAATGAACCCATACATTTTGAAAGAAAAGTTGAGTTGTTTGTTCAGATGTAAATTATTTTTACAAGGAATTAATATGCATATCTTGTTGAACCTATCGATAACTACATACAAATAATCATGACCTTTTCTTGATAAAGGAAGACATCCTACAAAATCCATAGAAACACTCTCGCATGGATGTGAAGGCACTGGAAGTAGTGTGTACAATCCTAATTTCCTATTACTAGGCTTATTGACTGCACACAATGAACAACCTCTGATCAAATGTGACACACTTTCAAGAATACGAGGCCAGTAAAATACCTCTGAAGATTTGCCATTATTTTGCTTACACTAAAATGTCCAACAATAAGAGAAATGTGTGCTTTCCTTGTGACATTTACTCTCTCCCCCTGTGGAACACAAAGATTTCCCAAATAATGCAACAAATTATCATGTACATGGTAGTCTAATTCCTCAACTTGGTGGCCTTGACTCAAGTTTGAATATACCTCTTGAAAGTGAGAATCATGTGCGTATTGCTCAACATAACTTCCAGGAAAAACATAATTATTCTTGAGTAAAATGGCTACATTAACAACTGGTCTAGAAAGCATATAAGAAAATCTATTATAAATATCTTTCTTATACCTAATTATCAAGTGGAATTGTTGTAAAAATACCATCCACCAAAAGTTCCTTGATTGTTGTAATTTTGTTTGAGATTGTAGATATTGCAAAGGTTGATGATCGATTTTGTTAGAGAATTATATATTAAAGAGCAATGGAACACATAAAATATTGCAGAAATGTAAACAAAGAAAACACATAAAACAAGAGAGACACATATATACGTGGTTCATCTTGTTTGGGCTACGTTCATGGAGAAACAGCCAATCCTTCTTTTTATATTATCCAGCAAACTTAAGAGATACAACCTACAGTATATCCATTGTAATTCCCTCTTCGCTCTCAATCTCCTCTCTCTTCCTCACTTAGAATACAGATATACATAGACGCAATACGATTCCCTCATATATAGCAAGGGGTCACCTTCTAGGGAAAAAAACCATAAATTAAACATAACTTCTACCATCAAATCTCCACGTAATGAATGACCCAAATGACTATGAAAGTACAACATTTAACAAGAAAATTTTACATCTACTCTTAGCTTCGGGGGCGCTGCCCCAAATCCCCCCACCAGGGGTGGGGGGGTGCGCTCCCAAAGGTCATAGCTGCCCCCCACCTAGACCCCCTCTGCAGCAAATGTTTTACAAGCGTCGTTGCTGCCCCATTATGAATTGGGGTCCAATGTGGCGATACCTTTGAATATAGAAGATAATCAAGCTCCACGCCCAACAGGTGCGAATAATGGTTTCTTTACCCATCAAGTAATGATTCCATTTCTTCACACTTTGCACTAATGCGTAAATCTCTTAATCATATGTAGGGTAGTTAATAACAACACCATTAAAAACCTCAGAATGAAAGGAAATGGGCTTACCATGATCTAAAATAATTGCACCCATGGCATAGTCACTTGCATCTGTTTTAATTTCAAATCTAGCAATGTTAAAACTAGGGTTGAACTGATATTTTGTTTTAAAGAATCAAATTATTTTTTTTGTTTGCCTCCTATTGGGCACATATAAGGTGTCTTTTATAACTTGTAAATGCCTCACATTAATTATCAACCTGGGTAAGTATTTTTGTTTCAAGAGTGTAACAATATATGCAAGTGATGGAAATCGTTATATCTGTAGAGAGTAATGCTTTTAAAATAACTTATTGATTTCAATACTAGAGTAAATGGATCAAACCATAACCTACCAACTTGTAACTTCAAAGAAATTAACTTATTCAAACATCAAAACTCAATCTTAATAAAAAACTCTAATTGCAATTACATCAACCGAGTGCACCATAGAAATAACAGAGCTCTTTCAGCTAAATCTAAACTTCTGCATAAGAGTAATACACATGATCTAACCAATAACACTCTGGAATTCAATTAATAAGAAATGATTAAATCAATCTACGACATAAATAAATGAATCCAATCAATAGAAATAAGAATTAATGCAATGAACACACAAACTCAACACTAGTGAAAGTAAATCAATCATAAAGCTATAAAACAGAGTAATTAAACTTGTAGTAAAAGAAAGGTAAAACTATAAAACAGGAAACAACAGTGAAATCCACTAGTGACTGGGCCAAAGCCACTAGTGATCAATGCTTAATTACTTCAGAATATTGCGAATAAACAACAACACAAATTATATATTATTCATAAAATCCAAATGTCATTACAACACGATGTATCCTTCAGAATAACGCTTTGTATATTAAAATTAAATTTGAAGTAAAAGGCAAAAATTTGTTCTACTCTATTCATTTTTCCCCTCTTATAGTCAAAGAGGAAAAGGGATAAATGTGATTCCTCATGATCATGACATATTGAGGAGTTCGCAACTAAATACTATTATCAGACAGTCTTCCATCTTGTGTCGATCCTCCTGATTCACTTCTCAACTTGCCCGCACAAGATGCGTTATTTTCTCCTTGTTTAGCCTTTGTTGTTTAATAGTTTGAACAACAACTATCCCATTTTCTAATCTCTGCATAAAAAGAAACAAAAGTTAGTTTTGACAGCCAATTCACATCAAAAGCAATTTCGTTCACTTTCTATCAAAATTCTATCAAAACCTTATTACATCATGGCACAAATGCATAAAAAGGAGGAAAAAGATAGTGTAGTCAAGAGTAAATTTATACCTGTTTCATGGCCCAACATACTCCCCTTCTTACCTTGTTTCATGTCCTCATGAAAATAAGTAGTTATTATGTAATGCAATTAAAGAGTAAGCGGGAAAGACCCTTTCTTTATACAACCTAAAACCATGATTTTGTATTAAATTTGCAAAGACTATCCCTTCAAGGCTTTTAGGCAACTCGTAATCAGAACGACATCCTTCAGGAGGGTACCAAATAATAGGGCCCCTAAATTTACATCCTAGCCAATATGGTCCTTCCCTCAAGATAATATTACTGTATGTGACAAAATGGCCTGCGGTAGCTTTAAAATTCCTCTAGTGAAATAGTTTTCTATTCCTAACACTATTGGTAGAGATCATCCATCTATGTTTGGATGCAAGTAAGGACCTTTCCTGTATGGATAAGAAATGTGTCCTTCCTTCTTGCACGATTTCTTTATGTATAGTCCCTAGAGTCTTAATTATTCCCTCCTATTTCATGAGTATTGAGTGCTAATAGGTGTCTTTTAAAACTCCTAATTGCCTCACATTAATTATCAACTTGGGAAATTTCTTTTATTCGAAGAGTGTACACAAAATGTGCAAGCTATGAATCCAAAGAGTAATGCTTTTTTAAAATGAAGTATAAACCTTTGATACAAGAGTAAACGGATGCATTTATAAAACTCAACCTGCAACTATTAAAGTAAATACTACATCTAAGAATCAAGACTTAATCTTCAATAGAAATCATAATCAAATCTCAAACAAGAAATTAAATTGACAATAGCATCAACCGAGAGTGTAGTAGCATTAACCAATCTCTTCTAGTTGATTCTATCTAAATGAAACTCAATCTCAATTAAGCGATTCAAATGGAAATGATGTCAAGCAAGATTTAAGTAGTATTAACCAATCTCTTTCAGTTGATTCTATAATAACCATGCTCAACAAGATTCAATGCTTTAAATGATAATCAATTTAATCTACAGTAAGCATATATTGAATCAAATGAGAAATCTATGAATCACATAAGGAAAGTAAAGTAAGTTCAATACAGGAAATCAGAAAATAGCAAACAAGATATACTCACAGAGAACGGAAAAACATCAAACCAATCAACTTGCATGAATTAGAAAAACATAACACAAAGGATAGTAGTTTGATCCATCAGAGGCCGAGCCCTTAGCCACCAGTGAATACTATTGAGCTACTTCAGAGAACACAAATGAACAACAACATAAATTATGTATTAACCATTGAACTCAATCGTCACTACAATATGGTCATTCCTCAAAATCATCAGTCGGTAACTTAAAATTACAATTTGAAATAAATGGAGATCGATTGGTTCCCCCATTTTCTCCTACAATTTTCACTTTTATAATCAAAAAGTGTAAAAGATAAATGTGATCCCTTAGGATCGAGATATCCTGAGAGATTCACAATTGAATGATATCTTCTAACATTCTTCTTGTTTAGCATTGATCCTCCTGATTCGTCCTCCAGCTTGACCATAACCAATGCATATTATTCTTACTTTGTTAGTTTATGTTGTTCCATATCTAGGGAGCAATAGTTGTTCCTTTCATCATTTTTCTACATAAAAAGGATTAAGAGTTAGCTATGGTGGCTAAATCTTAATCAAGAGTAGTTCATTCATTTCTTATCATAATCCACCAATATGTTAGCATATCAAGGTATGAAAGAGATAGGAAAAAGGAATTTTAATTGAGAGTAAATACATACCCATTGCATAACTCAACATACTCCCCTGCTAACCCTATTTCATGTCCTCATGAAAAGTAAATAGTTCTTATGTAATGTACTTAAAGAGTAAGCTAGAGAGAAAGCTTCAAAAATTGGTCTAAAGCCATGACGCTGAGTTCGGAGTGCAAAGGCGGGCCTTTCTTTTCCTTCAGGAAACTCGTAGTTAGCCCGAAAACCTTAAGGAGGATACCAAATAATGAAACTCTGAAACCGGCATCCCAACCAATAAGGTCCTTCTCTAAAAAAAAATATTGTTTTAGGTGATCATCCTGGCCACAGCAGCTTTAAAATTCCTATGGTTCCCTTTCTTTCACACTAATAGTGGAGGTCATCCATCTAAGCTTAGATGTAGTCAAGGATCTTTCTTGAATGGAGAGGAAAGATGTTATTCCTTTTTGCACAATATCCTTATGTATGGGCCCTAAATTTTTAACCACGCCCTCTTGTGTCATAATCTTTTTATGGTTGGCAAACATTTGTAAAGGATTTTTAGGTTCAATCCTCACCCAAAGATCCAATCCATGTTCCTGTCTTTGAAATGCATTATAAGATTTAAACCATTTGAGTTGGTTAACTGAAAACGAGATAAAAGCCTAGAATTGAACATCTCCAACAAAAGGATTAGGGTTCTTTTCCACCTCATTTTCTAATATGAAATTGTGCAGATAGAACTCACAAGGAAGCCTCTGGACCTTTGCACCATGTTGCTTGCAGCAGTTTATAAAATCTTCAACTGTCCCTAATTAAATTGGTTTACCAGCTCTTACGGCTTTTATTTTCAATAACAAGGACCGTTCTAATAAGAAAAAGGCATAATTGGTGGCGGGAGACCTACATGTCAGGACAACTGAATATAGTGAGAAGATGGTGTTTGTCTGAATCATGACTGTGTCTAGCTTGAATTTTACCTTCTCCATATTTTCTTCCACCTTTCTATACCTGTCAACGGTCTCGCTCTCTATTATAGTTAGTTCCCTAAGCTATTTTTTCTGCTCTTGATATCTCTATAGGGAAATTGTCTCTTGTTCATATTGTTCCAAAGTGAGAAAGGCTTGTGCCAATTCCTCCTGAAGATTTAGTAAAATAGGGTCATGGTGCATCGGAATGTCTTTGGCTTGTATGTTCATCTAAGTGCCTATGCTACAAGAGGTGATACCCTCTGTATGAGTGTCTATGCTACAAGAGGGGATATCCTCTGTCTACACTTCTTTATTGTGGGAGGTCCAAACCTTCATCTGAGCAGCTACATCTACCAAATCAGCATGCAATCCTACATTGCTCGAGTAGGTATGAGCTTAGTCTGAGTCCTTGTAGCCCTACCTTCACATAATTTTGTTTGTACAACCACATTAAGTACCTCAGGGGCATTGTTCAGAAATTTTCCCATTGTAATTTCCTTTATTTTTCGTCGGAGCCTCTTGACCATCTTATGAAAATTTTGGTGTTCTTTTCTTAGCTTCTTCAATTTTGTTCAAGTTGCGTTCTTCTTTTGAGGAGTAATTGGTATGCTAATAGTCTCGTTAATAGCCTCTGTCTCTAAAGAGCCTAGTTGTTCACCCTGGCTTTGCTCCAATAAGATTGTGTCTCCAGATTGATTATCGGACTCTCGAATAACCTCTGTGTCTGCTTCCTCTTCTTGGCCTGCGGCCTCTATGCCTAAACCTTCTTGCTATTGATCATGGCTATTTTCTAATGGGAGCATGTCACCAGATTAGTTCTATGACCCCTCAATAGCCTCTGTATCTTCCTCTTCCTGGTTTGCATCTTTTGGGGAAGGCAGAATTCCGGTATAACCAAAATTCCTTGGAGATTGGGATTCTCCTAAGTTATGATTAAGCAGTTCTTTAGGCTGCATGTAGATGTTCATATTGGCCAGGACCTGGGCCATCCCTGCTTCGAAGTCTTGCAAAATATTGTCTTGAGAACTAATATTTGGTGTTGGAGGAGCCCCCCCTTCATTTTCTCATTCATCATCGGAATGCCCTACTCCTTCTTGCACTGAGTCATGTCTATCTCCTCCCTCGGGTTCTGATCCAAGCTTATCTTGTCTTTCTAGCTCTGGTTGAAAGTCCTATATATTTACTGGGCTAGATAATTTTGTTGGTTGACTAGCATTGTCTTGAGGATTTTTAGATGTTCCCTGGTCTTGATTCATCCATGTAGATCATCTACGCTTGTGAGGTCTACTTCTTGATGGGGCAGTCCTTTTTCTTTTTGGAACAGGGTTAGGTGTTGGCAGGTTTTCACCTCTTTTGAGGACTGATATGAGATCATCCCATGTTGATTGTTGTTGAGCAAGGTTGTGACTAACTATTAACCTGATCAGACAATGGTGGCTAACTACTATCTCTGGGTGTTGAGATCATTTTAGCCTCTTGGAAGTTTCATACAATAATGAATTCAACAGTGCAGGCAAATTAACAAAGAATTTTTGTTTTAAGACTACTAAAAATTTGAGTTGCCACAACCTTACCATGTGTCGATGCCCATCACAGGTAATATAGTTTTGGACAATTCGTTCCAATTCTCTCTATGGCTCTTTGAGAGAAGATAGCCAAATTCCTTTGCCTTTCTTGGTTAGCTCTTGCGCTTCGTCCCTAAAAATATCCATAGCATTGTGCAACTTTAGTCGCTTATTGGCCCATATTGGTCCTTTTGCCTGTAGCCCAGACACTTCTGCTATCACAGCATCCGTTGTAGTGATTTGTCTACCTCTCACCAAGGATTGTCCATTTTGTAGATGTTGTAGAAATTCAATGGTGATTTCCTCATTGCGGGGTTGAAATTTTGTAAAATATGTTGTCCATCCTGCATGAGCTAGAATTTCCATGGCTCCATCGGAGACAGCCAATATTAAAGGTTCTCGTCACACTTTTTTACCTCCCATGATGCTTGAGTTCTTCCTACCCCTGCAAATGATTAGTGTAGTGGAGAAAACACAACAACGAGTAGAGTTGCGAGATGGAACAACAAGTATTTGTAACAGCTCTGTCAGGTGATGTTTTATAAAAATAAATACCGTTAAATTGAGGATTGTTATAATGCCACATGTTCTATGATTATGGGGTGTCGTATTATCCTACAACATCCATTTAAATGATGACAGCGCATGCATGAGTGCAATGGAGGTCCCTTCCCCCTCTCGAAATTAAAGGTTGCCTACGACCGAATGGATAGAAATATGACGTTCTATTGGTGAAGTATAGGGGTGATGGATTGGGCAGTAAAGGTGGTAGAGTATGTATATTAATGAATGGATCATAAAAGGATATTGGAGTAATGAAGACGAGGTGTGTAACAAGAATTATTAATGAGTGATAAGATGTCGTGAGGTGATGCGATAAGTAAAATGGACAGCATGTGTAAGAGATGATACCTTACCGCCGTTATTCCACTTGAAAATGATGTGACTGATTTAGAAAACAATTAACTCATGCATCAAGGTTCAAGGTGAGGTAAGTTAGGGAAATATTCTTTCTATAGAAAAATAGAAAAATAAGAAGAGGGCATTGTAATAATTATTGATGTAGGAAATAAAACTTCAATACCATAAGTAGAGTTGCTATTGCCTACAGGCTTCCATAGCATCAACAAAGTTACTTTCTAACCCTTAGGAGCCAGGATCCTCTATGTATAGCTGGGGAAATGCATTATGATGTCCACAGTAGAGATCAATGTGCTAAAATGGTGACCAGATGAACACATTGCCATTCACTGGGAAGTAGCGAAAGTGTTCAGGCTAGCTCGTGATGAGACCTCCTGTTCCAAGGATTTTGTTTCTTGATGCATCCATTGGATCATATCCCTGGTGTGGTGGCCATAGTGGGAATGCCACTTTGCCACATCCCTATGAACATGGTAGGCTAGCTCGTGATGAGACCCCCTATCCTCCATTTGTAGATCAAAAAACATAAAAATTGTTAGTGAATTTATTATTATTATTATTATTATTATTATTATTATTATTATTATTATGATTGTACACTCCCCATTTTATATATAGAGGGTGGCTCAGTACTCCTTAAGAGTAGGGATGGTGGAAGAAGTTTAAACATATCAATAGAAAAAAGTATACCCATAATCTTATTGATAATAAGTAGAGAGATTATACTAGAGGAAGTAGAACCGACATGGTGAAGATAATCAATCAATATCATTCACAAAGGAGGAAAGTAAAGTGATATAGATAATTATGTCCTTTCTCTTTCACTCATCACAAAAAAGATCTTGTTAAAGATATTTGTTTGCTTCAATAGACTCCATACTTGTTGTCCTCATATATGTATTGTACTCTATGCCATAAAGAGGGAAAAATGAACTGGGATGGGCTAGGAATGATCATGCAAGGGGAAGAAAGGGTTGTTCTCAAAAATAGTCACAAAGTGTTGTTCCCTTAGGGAAACAACAAAAACACTCGAAAAAGTGTTGTTCCCTTTAGGTAATAACAACTATTCCTATGAGCAAATAGCGAAAACACTAGAAAAAGTGTTGTTCCCTTTATGGAACAACAGTTGTTCCCTTTAGGGAACAACAGTTGTTCCCTGGAGGGAACAATAAAAAAAATACTCACAAAAAGCATTGTTCCTTGTTAGGGGACAACAGTTGTTCCTTGGAGGGAACAACAAAAACACACAGAAAAAGTGATGTTCCCTTTAGGGAATAACAGCTATTCCCTGTAGGGAACAACAAATGAACACACCTAAAAAAGTGTTGCTCCCTTTAGGGAACAACAGCTGTTCCCTGTAGGGAACAACAAAATAAAGCACACGAAAAAGTGTTGTTCCCTTTAGGGAAGAATAGTTGTTCCCTTTAGGGAACAACAAAATAAAGCACACGAAAAAGTGTTGTTCCCTTTAGGGAACAACAAATATTCCCTGTAGGGAATAAACAATTAAAACACATGAAAAAATGTTGTTCCCTTTAGGGAACAACAACTGTTCCCTGTAGGGAAAAACAAATGAGAACACACAAAAAAGTGTTGTTTCCTTTAGGAAACAACAACTATTCCCTATAGGGAACAACAAATGAAAACACACGAGAAAGTGTTCTTCCCTTTAGGGAAAAATAGTTGTTCCCTATAGGGAACAACAAATGAAAACACACGAAAAAGTGTTGTTCCCTTTAGGGAACAATAAATGAAAACATGGAGAGAAACAACACAGACAACAATCGTTCCTACTTCTCTAATCAACAAAAGGGCTATTATACAAAAGAAAGAAAAACAATAGAATTTATTACCTACCAATGTGTCTAGAACCTAGTTGATAAACAGAAGGGGAAAATGGTCTTTTTGCATTGCTTTGTTAAGCTCTTCGTAATTGACGCATATACATTGTTTTCCATTGTTTTTGGGAACCACAACTAATGGATAGACCCATTTACTGCCAGATATAGGATAGATAAACTTCACATGTAACAATTTCTGAAGTTTGTCTTTAACGATATCCTTTAGGTGAGGGTTCAATCTACGCTGAGGTTGTCGAATGGGTCTTGCATCTTTTTCAATGTAGATGTGGTGCATGCATAGTTGAGGGTCAACCCCTTTCATATTTGGGTAATCCCAAGTGAAAGCCCCTTTATATTTCCTAAGGATTTGAATAAGCTTCTGCTGTTGGTCATCACTCAATTTTTTTTT
The DNA here is from genome assembly GCA_000404065.3 of Pinus taeda. Taxonomy (NCBI): domain Eukaryota; kingdom Viridiplantae; phylum Streptophyta; class Pinopsida; order Pinales; family Pinaceae; genus Pinus; species Pinus taeda. The sequence continues at coordinate 245,294 of APFE030248481.1, forward strand.
AATGTTAAGGATTTTCCCTGGCTCAATTTCAATAGGTTTTCTATTATAGACAGTTGTTGTTGGTATTGTTTGGTCATTGATATATTTTAAAGGATTTTGTTCAATTTCATTATTAAGGACTGCTTCAATCATGTGGCATTTTAGATTAGATACAACAGCAGGGTGGTTAATGTAAGTGTTAATAATATCATCTTCTATTTGGTTTTCAAATTCAAAAGCATCTACTACATTTAATGGTGATCGAATATTTTTGGTTAAATATGTTATAGGCTGCTTCCTAGTTTTTATTATGGTTACGCTTCGCTGAGCTATAGGGTATAAAGCTAGGTTCTTCACATCATTCCGTCTAGTTATGGTCATACTGCTTGTTTTGCAGCTTATATAAGCATTTGCAGTCACTAGCCAAGGTCTTCCTAATATTAGGGGATGTCCATCTAGCCGGTTTCTAGGATTAATAATCAAAAAATCTGTGAGGTATTCGCAAGAATATACAGACACCATCACATCCTATAATTTCCCTTTTGGTTTAATAAATGAATGGTGAGCAAGTTCCAGCAAGGTCGTAGTTGGATCTAAGGATGTGATGCCAAGTCTCTCACAGGTTGTTGTTGTGAGAATATTAATGGCTGCCCCTAAATCGACTAACACATTGGGAAAGGAGCATCCATTTATTTGTGCTGTGACAATAGGCTTTCCTAGATTTTCATATTTCATCGGTTCCTCTTTGCCTAATAATAGATCAGACAAAGTTCTGACTACATGGACAGTTGGTGTGGGCTTTATTTCCCTCGTAGACTTTTTGGCACACAATTCCTTAATGGTTTTTACATAGACTGGAACGTCTTGAATAGATTGGAGGAGTGGTATTTTTATGCAAATATTTTTTAGTTCTCCTAGGAGATCGAAGTCGGGATATTCGATTGGGCAAGGTATAATCAATATTTTTTGGAATGGCGGAGAAGAGGTAATGATCTATTCATGACTTTACTTCTTGACTGTATTTTCCCTTTGAGGTGTTTTTTCTATAGTCAATGGTTTATTTAAGTAAGATTCTTCAAGTTTCAGATTTTTATCATCCTCTGGTGCGATTATTCATCCAAACCTCAATTTGAGTTCATTACATTCTCTAAACTTAGTTTCTGGATCCAGACCTTCAATGATTTGTACCGACTGGACAGGTCTATTGTTAGGATTTGGGTTGGGTTGGGTTGGGAGTTGTGGTCACAGATTGGATTGAGGATTTTGATACAATGTATAAGGTGTTGGTAGTGTGGGTTGAGGCAAAGGGACTGTCCCTATTGGCTAGTTTGTGGGTATTTTCCAGCTTGATTGCCAGTTTTGGTTTTGTGAAGTAGAGGGGGACCATTGAGATGGATATGGGATTTTCTACCAGAATGATGGAAGGTAAGAGGGATTTGGCCAACTATTGTTTGGGTTTGACTGATTGGACCAAGATGGCATGGAGAATGCTTATGGTGGCCAATTAGGAAAGGGTGGTTGGTTCTGCCATGTTGCTCCTGTATATTGCTGGGAATTATATTGTGAAGGTTGAAAGAATGAATACGGGTTGGTAGGCATACTTGTTTGCCATGTTTTCCATTGGCGATGCTAGTTTAACAGGTATATTGGTTCTGTTTCTTTCTCTGCTTCCTTCAAGACCACTTTTAATCCTGGGAGCGGTGGGAAACTTTCTATGGCATGTTCCTTAGTGCATATGGCATAGGTCTGTACCATATCTAGTGGACATTCTTTATGACTATGTTTCTTTATGCATCGGGGGAAAAAATTAACCAGATTCTACTCTATTTCAACCTACTTCTGCTTGGCTTGCATGATGTCTAACTGTGTTTTCAAGGTTCCTAGGATGTTTATTTTGAAATCTTCCAGCAGGTTGCCAAGCACGAGCAACGCTTCCCCCAGAGGCTTTGTTGCCCCTGGTGATTGCATCACGTCCAGCTAGTTTCAGTCTTGTACTGCCCCTTGAGCACTTGATGCACAAATCAATAATATTAGCATAGTTTTCTTGATAAATATCACCTTTACCCATGATATTTAGTGTCTATATCCACTGGTCTTTCATCCCTTCAATCATCGTGGTTTTTAGAACATTATAACGTAGGTTTTCATAAGGAGACCTTTGGAGGTTATATTAGAAATGCTCCACATATTCTTCCAAAGTTTTGCTAGGCCTTGCTACTATTTGGAATATCTCATCTTTTAGTTCTCTAGATCTGCAATAATCTTGATATTTTTAAGAAATGCAGTTTTCATTTGGTCCCAATCATTGATGGTGCCTCCACCTAGTCCCATAAACCAATGCATGGATGCTCCCTTTAAAGTGGAGGGGAACAAATTTAGTTTCTTGGGGTCAGTGATGTAATCATACCCCCTACATAGGACATCAAATTCAAATAGGAATGCATCCAGATCTTCTAAAGTGACTCCATGAATGGTGGGAATATTTCGTAATGGGATAGCTTTCATGGGGGCGTTGACAGTTGTTTGAACAATAGGATACTATAGTGTAGAGTTCTAGGGTGGTTGTGGATTATTGGCCATTTGGTCAAAAATATGCCGATATCCTTCTAGGATCTCTGGAGCTGGAGATTTGTTTCTAGGATGTCCAAAAGAGGCGAGAATGATTTAACAACACTCCCTTGATCTAGGACACTGGGTGTCCTCTGCTCAATTACTACCCCAGGAGATCTTGGTTCTATTGATTTACCTGTTTCTCCTTCTCCTTCATGGAGGTTGCAAGAATTCCCTTCCCGTGAGGGAATTGATCGTGAATTTTCAATATCTTGAAAACTCTATTCAGTCTCTTCAGTTTTACTTTGAACCTTAGCTTAGGCTACAGATGGTGATCTTGTGGCCTAAAGGGAGATAGTAGGGTGTCTAGAAGCAACAGTTTGGGGTCCCACTGATGGCTAAGACTCAGCTTTCCTTATGATTTTGTTGATAAAAGTTGATCATCCAATGGTCACTGGTCCCTTATATTTTTGAGGTTTGGGATGTTGGATTATATTGTTTTCTGCTCTTTTCTTCTTATTCATTCATGAAAAAATTCAAATGTTTATTTCTACCTTAAATTCCTAGAAATTTTGTTGGAAAGTAGGTGGGGGAGTAGGCATTTTAATTACTCCTTATGCAGGTTCTTACCTTCTGTTTTTAATACCTAGTTCTCCCTTAGTAGACAAGCATCAAACACCTACTTCACTTCTATGCAATTGTGCCAAAAAGCGAGCAGAGGAGCAAGTACTTTACTTGCTCATTACGTAGGTTCTTACCTCTTGTTTTCAATACCCAATTATTTCCTAGTAGCAATTATCAAATAGACATCACACTTTGTAAAATGGCAACACTCTCCCTAACAACGGCGCCAAAACATTGGATGCTAATAGGTGTCTTTTAAAATTCCTATTTGCCTCACATTAATTATCAACCCGACCAAGTCCTTTTACCCCAGAGTGTACACAATATGTGCCAGCTATGAATCCAAAGGGAACTGCTTTTTAAAATGAAGTATAAACCTTTGATACAGGATTAAATAGATGCATTTATAAAACTCAAATTGCAACTATTAAAGGAAATACTACATCTAAGCATCAAGACTTAATCTTCAATGAAAATCATAATCAAATCTCAAATAAGCAATTAAATTGACAATAGCATCAACCGAGAGAGTAGTAGCATTAACCAATATCTTCTAGCTGATTCTATCTAAATCACACTCAATCTCAATTGAGTTAATTAGTATCAACCAATATCTTTTAGCTGATTCTATAATAACCACACTCAACAAGATTCAATGCTTTAATTGATAATCAATTTAATCTATAGTAGGCATAAATGGAATCAAATGACAAAGTTGCGAATCACAAAAGTTAAGTAAACTAACTTCGATACAGGAAATCAACAAATATCAAACAAGATATACTCACAGAGAATGGAAAAACATCAAACCAATCAAACTTGCATGAATTAGAAAAATATAACACAAAGGATAGAAGTTTCATCCACCAGAGGCTAGACCCTCAGCTGCTAGTGAATACTTCTAAGCTACTTCATAGAATATGAATGAACAACAACGTAAATTTTGTATTAACCATTGAACTCAATCCTCATTACAATATGGTCATGTTCCTCAAAATCACTAGTTTGTAAATTAAAATTACAATTTGAAATAAACAGAGATCGATTGATTCCCCCCTTTTCTCCTACAGTAGTCAAAAAGGGTAAAAGATAAATGTGATCCCTCAAGATTGGGATATCCTGAGGGATTCACACCTTAATGCTATCTTCTAACATTCTTCTTGTTTAGTGTTGATCCTCCTGATTCGTCCTCCGGCTTGAACGAAACTGACGCATCTTATTCTTCCTTTTTTAGTTTACGTTGTTCTGTATCTAGGGAACAAAAACTATTCCTTTCATTGTTTTTCTGCATAAAAAGGATTAAGAGTAAGTTATTGTGGCTGAATATTAATCAAGAGTAGTTCATTCATTTCCTATCATAATCCATCAATATGTTAGCATATCAAGGTATGAAAGAGATAATAAAAGAGCAAAAAGGTACTGTAATTGAGATTAAAGACATACCCATTGCATAACTCAACAATGAGCCTCTTGTGTCTAACAAAAATATGTAAGGGTTGGGTAGGCTTACCCCTTACCCACAAATCCAGTCCATGTTCTTTCCTTTGAAAGGTGTTATAAGCCCTAGACCAGTTGAGTTGGTTCGCTGCGAAGGAAATGAAGGCTGGAGTTGAATGTCCCAAAAAAAAGGGCTAGGATTATTATCCACCTCCCCTTCTAGTAAAAAATTATGCAAATAAAGTTCAAAGAGAAGACGTTGGATTTTTATCCCATTCTCCTTATAGTATTTTATAAATTCTTCAGTTGTCTTCAATTCAACTAACTTGCTGGCCTTAACAACTTTAATCTTCAATAGTAAATATCTTTCCAATAAAAACATAACATGATTTGTAGCAGGTGACCTGCAAGATAAGACATCAGAATATAAAGAGCAAATAACATCAGTCTGACCCACAACCTTATCTAGCTTGGCTTTTAATTTCCTCTACTTTTCTTCCTCCTTCCTTAACTTATCAAAAGTTTCACTCTCAATTATGGTTAAGTCATTGAATTTCTTTTGCATCTCCTGTTACTTTTGCAAAGGAACCATTTCCTTCTTACATTGCGCTAAAGAAAGATGGGCCTATACCAGCTCCTCTCGTAACTTTAGAAGAATAGGGTCACTGCTTGATGGAGCGTCATTGACTACCTCTTTTGTCTGGGTGCCTTTATTGTGAGACGATAAACCTTCCATCTCAATAGCCATATCTATTAAATCTATATGAGAGTTTATTTGTGTGGCGACTGTCTGAGTAGAAATAGATTTGGTCTATGTTCCTATTCCCTTACCTTCACATATTTATGTTTGTGTGGCCACAGTGACTAACTCAAGGGTAGTGCTATAAGCTTTATTATTTGTAGTTTCTTTTAATTTCCAATGTAGTTGCTTAACCATATTCTAAAGCTTCTGGTATTTCTTCCTCAACTTCCTTAACTTTATTTCAGCTACCCACTTCTTCTGAGAAGCATCTTTTGTAGGAACAAGTTTAGCAATGGGCTTTGTATCTGAGGGATCTTGGTGCTCATCTTGGCTATGTTCCACTATAACCGTGTCACCTGATTGGTTAATAGATTCATGAATTATTTCTGTGTCCACTTCCTCTTCTAGGTCTGCAGCTTTCAGGGAAGGAAAAATTTTTGTGTGACCAAAATTTCCTGAGGATTGAAATTTGTTTAGGTTTTGGTCAAGTGATCCTCCAGGTTGAATATATGCATTCAAATTTGCAAGAACCTGGGCCATCCATTCCTCAAAGTCTTGCAAGAAATCATCTCGGGGGCTCATGGGTGGTGTTTGAGAAGGCCCTGCTTCATTTTCTTGTTCACCATAATTTTGAAAAAAATATTGTGCTTTCCTTTATTCTAGGTCAGAATCATGTTATCCCCTGTTTTGGTTTAGAATTTCATTCTTCCTCTAGTTCTGATTCAAAATTACATTATTCCTCTGGTTTTGATTCAGAATTACATTCTTCCTCCAGTTCTGGTTTAGAATGACATTCTTCCTCCTATTCTGGTTTAGAGTCCTGTACAGTAATTGGACTAGATGGCTCTATCGGCCATTCAGCACTACCCTGAGGATCTACAAAAGTCCTCTGAACTAGTTTTAGCCTCATAGAATTCTTGCGCTTATGAGGTTGTATTACTATATGAGTAGTTATTTTCCTCTTCGAAACAGGGTTCTTTTGTCCAATTTCCAAGGTTGTAGAGTTTGGACTACAGGGCCTGGTCTAATCTCTAGTGGCGCTATAAAATTATCCCAAGTTAAATTTTGTTGAATAAGACTGTGACTAACAATTAGACTGATCAAACCATGATGATTGACTACAGTATCAGAATGTTTAGCCTATCTTACGCTATCAGTTGTATCATGCAATAATGAATTTAAGAAAAATGGCAAATTGACAGTAAGATTTTTCTTTAAAACAACTAAGTGTTCAAGTTGTTGTAGTTTTACCAAATCCCGTCAACCATCACAAATAATGTACTTTTGGACGACACTTGCCAATTCACACCATGGTTCTCCCAGAGAGGAAAGTTGAATGCCCTTGCCTTTTTGGTTTAGTTCTTCACCTGCATCTTTGAAAATCTCCACCACATCATGCAACATTACGTGCTTTTTAGACCATATTGCTCCTTCTGCCGACAACCTGGAAACTTCAGCTATCACAACCTCTGATACTGTTATTCTTAAACCTTTTACTGTGGACTTCCCATTCTGTAAGTGCTGTAAAAAATCAAGAGTGATTTCACTGCTAGGGGTCTGAAGCTTGGTGAAATATCACATCCATCCTGTGTGCACCAAAATTTCCCTAGTTCTATAAAAAATTTCCAACACTATGGGTTCTCGATGAGCTGATTTTCCATCCATAATTCTCGAATTCTTCCAATATTCACCCTACAATTTTCAAAGATTAACACAGCAAAAAAACGCAGCAGAGAACAAAAATTTCTTTGGTAAAATGGAATTGCAAGTAGACATAACAACTAAATTCCATAATGTCAAGCGAAATTTCCATGATAATTAATAATACTACCACATGTCATTTGATCATGGGATATCATAGCAACATATCAAGTCTAATAAGCGGAATAAATATAGCGCATGCAAAGGTGTAATGGGAATCCTCCCCCTCCTTAAAAAGATAGGTTGCCTATGATCGAGCAGACAGGGAAAGTTTTGTTCTAACGACTAGAAAAGGGAAAGAACAGTACGACATTGAAGGAAACAAAGTACGCATATAAATGATAGGAATACAAGACATATGGTTAGTGTTATTCCCCTATACCAATAGGTGTCATATATCATGATTGACTTGGTTTAGCTTTGAAATATGTTCATACCTTTACTTGTTGCAAAGGTTTTCCACATTTGTAAAAAAATAAAAAAATAAAAAATGTAAAGAGGGTACACCCTAAAAGAAAAATCAAAGGGTAAAAAGAATAAAGAGAAGGTCAAAAAAGAAAAGAAAATGAACCCCGACAAAAAAGAAAATACCATGAAAGTGTGCAAGTCTAAATTCCACTACTTTTTTACTTTTGTATAATAATAAAAATTGTGTGCAGCTTGTCACCTATGCCAAAATTCATGAATAGTCTAATAGTTTAAGCTTGACTAGTTCATATTTTCAATTTTATGTTGTAGAAATAGAGAATAAAAATGGGACCAAATAGTTTAATCTTAGTAGATAAGTAGATAGATAGAGTGAAAATGGAGCTCAACAATATAATCTGAGCCCTTGGATGTAATAAGGTTAGATTTAGATAGATATCACTATGTAAAAGAAAAGAAATTTTGATAAGGGTTTGCCAGTCTAAGTACACCCTAATAAAGAAGTGAAAATGCTAGGATAAAATAGGTAGGGTAAGTAGATGATGGTTGCATAATAAATATGTGGTGAAATTATGATAAGTTTAAATATTAAATATTTTACTTTCATCAATCAGCAAAGGCATGTATCACATGGAAAAGAACTTCAATATTCAAAGTCAAAATAATTAACTTCCCTACTCATTCCCCTAAAATCTTCACTAATTCCCTAAGTACTAAAGGTAATTACCAAAGTTAGAGGGGTTCAGAGCATTTCTTTGACTTTTGGAGGGACCAGACCCTCGGCCCAATAATTGAAAATGCATAAAGTACTTAAGTCCCTTCATCAACATTTCCTCCCCCATAAGATCACTCATTCCTTTCATAAAACTTTTCTTAAGTAAAATCCTATCTTACGTAGGGAAATTGAAACAAATTTGTGTAAAAACCCTTTTATACACTTTAGCCCAAGTAATATGTTATACGATGAAACACTTTCGGAAAACATTGGACTTAGTGCTTTACCATTCACTTTTGTCATATTAACCACTAATGTTTACTATATAATTCCCCTATAAAACAAAATTATCCACACCCATATTATATTATTATACAGAACCCCAAATCATTATATATCCTGCGCCTCGGTTAAGTATAACCATAAAACAAATAAATAAATGGGATTAATTAACTAATCCATAGTTAATTAAGAACCCAACTCCACCACCATTTAATGAGGATTAATTACATCGTTTGGACTAACTAATAACTTGATAACCAATCGAATCATCCTTGATATGATTAGTCTCTTTAATTTATATCAGGGATGCCCTCCATATCTGCTACTCACTTCAGCTCCCTGTTGACTGTCCGATCAGATCTTGCAGATCCGACAATCATCACGCATATCACATAGGCCTTTGTGGTCGACTTTTAGCATGCGATGGTGAGTGGTTTCATGAATAGTACCTATGATTGCGTCAAGCAGTGTATGGAATCGTGCAGTCTCACCCAAATACCACTTACCCTCCATTAGCGGTGTGATGAAACCCACTTACCGCCTCTCGCTAAAGACAAAATGTCAAGTCGCCTCCCCACTGATGCCACCTGTCCATATCACTAACCCGCCAAAAAGCTTTAAATTTGCATAAAAACAAAGTTAAAATAGTTTTCCATCCTTATTTTGAAAACTCATGCATGCAACCTGAATGTAGAAGTTCACTAGCTCATACTCCAATCGTCATCCACCCTGCAACTTGCAGTTCGACACTGCTCTAATCCACCATTTGCACCCAATGAACTTGCACTCCACTGTCCATCACTTACAAACAGGTATTTACCAGTTTCCTTCCAAAAACCCTGTAAATGTTGGAAATAATACTGAGAAGGGGGGGGGGTGAATCAATATTATCAAATCAATGAAACTTTTTCATTTCCATACTTAGATACATATACACTACTTAAGTTAAGTGAACCCGCGTGTATATGCAACCGTGTCTAAATAAACTAGCGTATATCCAGATTATTTATGATTGAGATAATCCATTACATGTTGATCTTTAGATAATGCATCAGAACTTCATTGACCATATGAATAGTAAACAGAAGCAGTAAACAGAACAGATCATCACACACAAGAAGCACACATGAACACCATGATTTAAGGTGGAAACCCAATGTGGGTGAAAACCACCTGCTGCAATTTGTTTCTATCTTCCTTTCATAAGAAACTTCTTTTACAATGTACCGGTGCAGTCCTTTACCAAAACGTAGGCTGCAACCTACAGAGAGCTACAACTCTCTCTCGTTTTCCAGTCTCCCCTGGAAGGGAGCTACAACCCCCTTTAGCTCTTGCACTAGCCAAGATACTAGTACGTAGGTGTTGGCCTACAAAAGGCTACAACCTTCTCTTTCTTCCTCCAGGTACCATGTTTCATAAATTTTCAGACTGGATACGTTGAAGCACAATACTACAATCTGAAGGCCACATCTCATCCAATTTTCATACTGGACCCATCAATATCATTGAAGCTCACAAACACTTAGCAACATCAACACACAACACTAAAACCTTGTCATCAAAAACAGTCACCAGAACACAGAGCAGAACATTGAACTCTGCATCAATATTCAGAACCAACTGTATCATAAAAAATCACAACTTAAATGGTATACACTACTTGGACGAACCAAACCCGCGTACATACGCGCTTTTACCAAATCCAACCCGCGTACAAATCTATAAATATTCAAACAAGACTTGCAACTATCTCATACTTAAGATATACCAAGTTCAGAACATTACGTGCGTCAGCATAATCAACCATATAGAGATAGTTCATTTCAAACCATTTGATCTCGATCTATCCTTAGATCTTGTTCTCCATCAACCGGTGAGATCCCTCCTTAGCTTAGATCAAGCAATGCTTCATAACCCATATCCTGCATACTGCATCTCATACTTTATCAGATATTCAAGTATTTCTCCATACCTTTGCCTAATGATATTCTTCTCCTTTTATAGTCTTAGGCCTTGCTCAATACCATGGTCCAAAACCATAACAAACCAATACCATGCATCCAATACTAGGGATCAACACATCTGACGAGGTATCATGGTCCAACACCATAGATTCAAGTACCAAGGACTAACTGCCACGGACCAAAGGTAAGTTATCCAACATGTACACGCTTTTCCTCACATGAAAGTGCGTGCATACGCATACGCGACTTGGTAAAGTATAACCTGCGTGTATACGCGGCTTGGTCACAATGAACCAGCGTATATATATTTTCTCTTCATTCTTGTAGACTGATCATCAATTCCTTGTTGTTGACCTTTTGTACTATGATTTTTCATCTGTGTGGTTTGCCATCAAGGACAACACTTCTCTCATAATGCCAACAATCTCCCCCTTTGGACTTGATGGCAAAGCTAACTTGTCACACTTAGAGCTATCATCTGATTCCTTTGAGTTGTCCTGCATCCCATGAATTCAGTCACATCTGATTTCTCTTTTGTAGATTCATCTAGTTATATGTAAGTGAGATGATCTTCTATGAGAGGGTTGCCATCAAGTACAACACATGCATCATAATGCCAACAACAAACTGGACTACCTAATATTTATGGACATTATATAGTATCCTCACGACTTTTTCACCAGACCATACTCCTTCTTCATTTTATCAGCTAAATCCTTTTCCCTTGTCTTCCCTGCAAACTCCTTGGCAAGGTCTGCTCCTTTATAAGGAAACTTTTTTATCCTGTGGATCAACATGTCTATTATTGGAATAGGCTTCCCAGACACATGATCCCATCATGCACCAACGTGAGGAGCTGGTGCCCACAAATTGTTTTAATGGGTGAGCAGTGATAATGCTGTACTAAAATCATACTTAGCAGCCCCAACTGCTCAACGCTGCAAACCCACTTCATGGGTTCTAAATGTTTAACTCTTGTCTCATCATAGTTTATTTTTTTCATGTACTTATAAGTTGCCAGGTGTGTAAATTTTTCATGATCCATGAGGTCCTAGTCCTCCATTTTCAATAGCGATATGTGAGCGATCTTGGGTCCTTCAAATGTGACCTGTTCCAGTAGCAGGGGAGTATCTACCCAAAATTTACCACAATCGAGATCCTTGGTCACTTTAATTTTTCCTTTCCGTAGAGGGATGTACTCAGGTAGCCTAGAGACAGGCTCGATTCCCTCAGCATCAACTTCTTCAACCCCTTAGTACTCTTCTTCCTCTAAGTACACCACTTTCTCTGGTTGCTTATCCTTTTTCTCCTTCGACTGAACCTTTGTATGCTTCCTTGGTGACATTCGCACCTGTATTGGTTTCTTCTATTTTTATTTCATAGTTGATTTCTTGATTTTCATGGCTGGCTTCTTCTCTTTTAGGACAGTTTTGTTTTGGCCTATGTGACCTCGACGTCGTGGGCATAGCAGGTGTAGCCTCCATACTTGACACTTTAGGACCTTTTGTGTTAGACACAACATCTTTGCGTTTGATGTCCTTAGCAGGGTTGGAAGCAGTCATCTTCTCAATGAATCTCTCTTGGGCTGCTACAGAATAGTTCGCAAAGGAAGGGTGCATCACAAATTCTTCCCAGAATGCTCGATTCATAGGCGCAGAGAGAAAAAGGCTCCAACAAAACTTAGAGTGTAAAGTGTTCTCTGTTGGACTAGCACGCACAATTTATAGGGGGTTTGAATTCAAATCCAACCATTCCCCCCACATTCGAATGATAAATGTTGCTTTGGTAGCAGATCTTCAAAGATTTTCACCTTAATTGCCACCTCCCTGCTCCTTTTAACTATTTTTCAGCCATCAAATCATGAATAGTAACTCCAACAGTCATTTTCCTGTTCGGATGTGTGGCACCCTCATCCATGGCGCAGTGTTTTGAGCGCAGGTGCACCCTCAGTAATTTTCGCGCAACCTGGTCGCTGCCTTGTCCTCTAACTTGGGAAATGTAGTTTATACTCCCGCTCCCTTGCAATTGCCTGGAGCACTAAGATTGTCCTGTTTCCATATAGTCATTGCGTAGAATCCCCCGTATACAGCTTCAGCCTGCTCTCATTCACTCTTCCCGGAAAATGTTCACCATTCAGCTTCGCAAGCTAAACTGCACTACCCTCTATAATTTCCTTTGACTATATAGGGTCCTAACCAATGTATCTGAAATTTACCTGGGAATTTAGTGAACTTGCTATCATATAACAGCACAATATCATTTATCTTGAATGTGTGAATCTTGATATGGCGATCATGCCATGCATTTTCGCGTTCCTTTTGTACTTGTTGGTGGAATCCTGCCAAAATTGGTCTTCCTCTAATTCCATTAGATGCACGATCCATTCCTCCAAAGCCTCACGATTTGCCATATCTATCAAAGCTGCAATGTGCAGGCTAGGCACAATGTACCCCATAGGCATCATCGCTTTAACCCCATAGACCAATCTGAATGGCATTTGTCCTATCAGCGTCTTACAAGTTGTCCTATAGGCCCATAGCACTATAAGTACGTGCACATCCCAGTCATTCCATTGTGCATTACATACCTTTTTCAACATGTTTTCCAAGATTTTCTTTAAAGCTTTGACTATCCCATTTTCCTATGGGTGATATGGTGTACTCTTCTGATGATAGACCTGGAATTCATCTGTCAACGTGCCAATTTTTTCGTTCAAAAAGTTTGTACCCCTATCACTCATCAAAACTTTCGAGCATACAAACCTTGTTAAGACATGCTCAAATAAGAATTTTGTTGTCATATCCCCTATAAAATCCTTCACTGGCTATGCTTCCGCCCATTTGGTTATATACTCTGTCACAATGATAATGTAGTGCACACCTGTTTTCTTTCCAGGTGGCTGAATTGGTCCAATAATGTCAATTGTCCATTTCTCAAATGCATGTAAATATACTTAAGGATGTAGCGGTAGTTTGTCCCTTCGTCATGGTCTGACAATTTGTTGGTAGGTGTCGCACGCCTTACAGTATACTTTGGAATATTTGTGCAATGTTGGCCACCATAATCCTGCACGCAAGATCTTCTACGCAGTTTCTTTCCCCGCATAATGGCCTCCTACAGCTCCCCCATGAGCTTCGACGAGAATATTATCATGTTCAAAATCTAGCACATATCTTCGCAATATTTCATCTGCCCCCATTTTGTACAAATGTCCCGCAATGATTGAAAAGTCAACTATGTGAACTAGTAATTCCTTCTTCTGCAGATTTGTACATCCTTTGAGTGTCGTACCTATACTTAAGAAGTGAATAATGTTGACAAAATGTTCATCAGCTACACATATCGCAAATAGTTACACGTTTGGCAATCATTCCACCAAATTACTGGGTTCTTCGCCTATTTCAATCCTCGACAGGTGGTCACGTCCAAAATTCAACCTCCCCAGCTTCACAATGACTTCAAAATCATACTCTTGAAATAATAACAACCTACAAATCTTTCCCCACAACACAGTCTTGTTGACCAGGTATTTTAAGATAGAATGATTTGTATACATCTTGAAATGTCCTCCTAACAGATAGTTCCTGAATTTTTGCAGCACGTAGATCATGACCAACCCCTTGTGCTCTGTCATTGAATAATTTTTCTCAGCTTTTGATAACTTCCTACTTGCAAAGGATATAGGATGGTCCAGCTCGCATTTGTGTGCTTGCATTAGTATTGCACCTAGCGTAATGCAAGAAGCCTCCATGTGTACATGAAATTTCTTTTTCCAATCGGGAAATACCAGGATGGGTGCAGTCACCATCTTTTCCCTTAACACATCTAAGTTGTGTTGACATTCTTCATCTCAACAGAATGTCGCATCCTTCTTTAGCAGTTTCTCCATGGGCACAGTAATTTGACCATAAGCTTTAATGAATTTTCTATAGTATCCCATGTGTCCTAGCATCACGCGTAGTTGCTTGACGTTCCTAGGGGCCTTCAAGTTCACAATCACCGCAATCTTAGCATGGTCCACCATCAATCCTTTCTTACAAACAACATGACCCAACAAGATCCAAAAGGAACACAAAATATATCTTTTTTCAAATTCATCATTATCTGGTTTCTCTGACAGGTATCCAACATAAGGCGCAGACTTGCTACATGGTGCTTCACCAAGCCAAACACAGTCCAATCATCGAAGTATACTTCCAGAAACTTATGAATGAATTATTTGAATGATGTTATGACTACACCGTAGAATATTGCAAGTGCGTTCTTCAATCCAAATGGCATAATAGTGTACTGAAAGAAACCCCATTCTTTTGCGAAGGTGGTCTTGCTCCTATCCTCTGGTGTAATCTTAATTTGATGATAGCCAAAAATCCATTAGTAAAGGAATAGGCCTCCTGCCCTCCGACATTGTCTATCACTTCATCTATAAACAGCGTCAAAAAGGGATCATGAACACATGCATCATTAAGCTTCTGCAGATCTACATAGATCCTTATTTTTCCCTTTTGTTTCTTTTCTTGGACTACCATCGGGCTCACCCAATCGCACTCTTCAACAGGTTCTATAATGCCAGCCTCCATCATTTTATCCAGCTCTTGGCGAACCTTTTCCTTATACTTAGTATTAAGGTGATAAGGCCTCTGTTTAATAGGCTTCGCGTCCAACTTCAATGTGATACTCATAATGCCAAAATCACCAAGTATGCCCTTTAAATCTGAAAACTTAGTGGGGAAGAGATCCTAGTATTCGCGAAGTAGTTGAGCAACCTTGTCTACTGTAGCATCGTCCCAATAGTCTCCAATCTTTGTGAACTTTGGTTCGTCTTCAGTGCCAATGTTTACCTGCCTAGTTTTCAACAGTGCGGAGATGTCTGGGTTCTCTACTTGTGGTCCCTATACTTCACGATCCCCTTCTGTCTCAGGAATATTGATATTTCTCAGGTCTTCTTCCTCCTCTTCAGCAGTCACATTATAGCATTCCAATGTGTAGCATAGTTGGGTGCTCCAATTCAGTTGGGTCCATTCCATAGGTTCCTTCGGTGTCCTGGAGATAACTGCTTTAATCTCTTGAAGTGCTTCATTGATGCTTACAAATCCTTCCTCGAAGCTAAAAGTCAATAAGAATCCCTCCTTCAATACATCCCACTCTGGCGTGTCATGGCGAAGCTCTATTTTGAGGTACCAGTTCAGGGGGATTGTATCCAAGGTATGATAAAATATGTACCCACTCGGGTTGCAATTCCATCCCCCACGCCTTAGTCCACTTTTCCAGGTGAGCATGCAGATCATCCTTCCCATTACACTTCTCAGTAATTATTTTATTAGTATGCCCAAATCATAACTTCATCGTCCTCCTGTAATATTTCCACCTAGCAAAACTATCCTTATGTGTACCCCACCATCGTGTGGGTGTAGGGTGTAGTGCCAACTCCAATGCTTGAAAACGGTGGTCTTCAGGGACTTCATGCTCAAAATCATCAAGAAACATATCTACGTCAGTCAAACCATCATAATAAGGTAACTTTCTTACCTTCGATGAAATGCAACGTAGTGACTTCATCATCATATTGCATTGCAATGTAGATACTTCGTGCAAACGATTTTGCCAATGCTCTAATGCTTCATTTGAGTCAAAATTTCAAGAACTCTCTCAGTCCCATGTGATCCTTCCATCAATAGTTGGATTAATCCAATCCTAATCTCGCGTTGTTATCTTGTAGATTTGATACAGCTCATCATCACTTTTGACGTAATCATGTACTGGTTCAGTATAGAGCGCCCCTTCTGGAGGATCCAGTGGCACTATAACCTATAGTGACTTTCTTTCAAATGACATTGTCCTCTCCTTTAAGATAATGACCCCATTCATGTCAATATCCCAGTCAATTCCAAGGAGCGCTGGGTAGGGATTACTATCATTAACAATTTTGAATAACTTCAAAGTCTACTAATGCACTCGCACCTTCAATATCAACAGTTACTCCATATAATGATCCCATGGGGATGATTTTCTGCTGATTCTACATCCTCACTTGAATCAGATACCACTACAGCGTAGGTCTCCCCATCGTTTCCCATGTTTATTTCGGTAGAACGTTCGCATCGGACCCTAGATCCAGAATGACCTAATCCATTTCATAATCACCTATCTGCATTGTTAGCTGCATCTCACGTCCTATTCGCGCCTTATGCTTACCAATATTTCTAATTGTTCGCTGCTTCAAAGGAGTCTTTTCCTCATTGGCACATTTTTCTATTAATTCCTGCAATCCCTCCACAATTTTTCTGTTGTGCAATAACTTCATGTAGGTCTCCAAAAATGTAGTTAGTATGGAAGGGTCAACTTCCTATGCCACTCTACTTTTTGGTGTTTATTTCTAGCTTCCTGAGGTGGAGGCCTTAGCGATGCTCTTCTTTACCTCCATGAATGTTTCCTTAGCACAATTGAGGTCAAATGTGGCTTCTTTCTCAGGAGATTTGCAGACCCATCCGTCTTCCTTAGGTTGTGTACCCTTATCTGTGCTCGTTGTTATACCGCTTCAAAGTACAATATTAATGTTCTGATCTTCCTCACAAGACTCAACCCTCATCATTTGTAAATTTTGCATAGGTTGTGTTTTCTTCTCTTGCATCTTGGCTATTAGAAACGGACATTATTCTATGGCATGGTCAAATTTTCTACAGCATTGACATGAAGGGTGTGTAGGATTCAGTCAGTCTCATGCGAAGTGCTCTGGCTATCCGTAGTTGTAGCAAATAATCTGACCATGACCTCTACCAGGTCCTCCTCCTTGTCCCCACCCTCAACCTTGAAAACCACTGCGCACTCCTCCTGTGCCTTGATCTAGGGTCCGAGTTTCTACTTGCATACAGTAAGTAGGGTTCTTTCCATCATCATCTCATAGCTTTGATAGTGGCGCTCATCATGGCCCACGGATTTATAGAAATTATAGAATAGTTGTTGGGGTGTTTGAACAAACTTCTAAAGTAAGTGGTAGTTATCTGTCCCATGTTGTCCAGTAACTTGAAAAATGGCACACCATAGTGCAACCCCTGTGCTCAGCCCCGCTGGAGCTTCTAGCTTCAGGGGGACTTCCACCCCCCCCCCCCCCCCCACATAATGTAATTTGTGTATACTGGGCAATGATCTTTATCATGCCCGTCGCCCTTGCACTTCAAACACCAAACCTTTGCACATAATTCTAGCTTAGTCTCCCTTTCTTTCTTTAAACTCTTCTATTCTAGGTGCAATCTCACTAAGTGTGAGTGAATCTATTGTATCCCTAGGTTTGAATCCTGAATAAGTGATGTGTGTAGCCTCGTCACAATCTCCAAGACCTCGGCCTGTGTTTCTATCTTCTATTGTGATAGAGCAATTCTTAAATGTGGCAAAACCGATGTGATAAACTAGTCGCAATGTTGGGTATTTGAGATTTTCATGTTAGCCTGTCTGATCTGGCACTTCAACCTCTGATCAAAGTCCCAAGGTGTCTCCTCAACCCTCACCAATATCTCCTTAAATTCAATTACCGATTGCGCCTTGGATTTAGGCTTACTAAACTCTTTCTTCAACTCTATCTGAGTTTTTGCTAACGATGCATGAGGATTGTCAGTGCAATACTTAATGCATCAGGTTAGCGCATGATCCTGTAAGGCAGTAACCAACTGCACCTTGTTTATATTATCATCTATGATTTTTTGCATTGTCCATACAACATTCGCAACAAACCGGAACTACTCTAGATCTTCACTTTCTGTGCCCTTAAAGATCGACATCTTCATAGCATTCGCCATGTTGAATGGTGGGGGTGGAGGTGGAGGTTTGGGTGATGGGATATGCGGTGGAGCTGGAGGTGGATATGGAATGGAAGGATGATGTGTTCTAGGGATACCTTGAGTTATTAGCCGAACAGTGCTTCTTGACATAGTATGCACCGCCCTTTTTTCGTCAAGTCTTGAAGGGGGTCCAATCAATGGGCTATAATCTAGACTTGAATCTTCATGATTTCTAAAGAACCTTCCATTTCGTGTAGCTTTGAACATCAAGGAAATGACATTATCCACTTTTCATGCAACAACATCTTAATCCAAGTATTCAATGACCTCATGTACTTACCTTGCGGTACTTTAAAGAATTTCCGCTCTACTTCGTTATAGCTAACTGATGTGTCTATTTCAAATTCAGTGACAAATCCTCCTAGAATTCGATCAAGCCAGTGATCAACAGTCCGCATGATCTTGTTATCGAATGTCTCTAATCTTCGCACTAATTCTAGCGTCCACACTATAGGACTATCAAGCTTCCATCTTCCTTGATTGTCTGCCAATTTAGTTAACCATTCATATAATTCAATTGGAAAAGTGCTAAAAAAAATATATGTGTACCTCTATATACAGATACCTATTCAACCAATCGTCCTTCAACAGGTGTGGATTCCTATTTTCTTACACTCCAAACTCGTGAATATTCTTATCTAGCCACTTTTCAATCTCTTTCTTAATCAGATTCTAGTAGGATTCCAATCATGTGACATCACACATTTCTTTAAGAAGATCTTGGTCCCGACAACGGAACCATTTGTTGGCTTAGAGGGTCGTGAGCTAGGTTCAGAGTTATTTGTGCCAACTAAAAAATCCCTACACCACTATCCCTTTCGGAAACAACTTGTGTAGCGCAGGCTACAGTCTCACCCAAAGTAGTATTGGGGGATGCAAGAACTAAGTTTCTACATCTAGAGGCTAGTTTGATGTCTTTTAGTGCCTTAGATCTGCTTCCACACATATCGATACATTTCTAGGGATCTTTTACTGTAACTAGGTTAACCGGTCTCTAGACCTTCACAAATGCCCGCAATCGATCCTTGTGGACCTTACACAGTTGATTTACCTATTTTCACACACCAACAAGCAACCCTAGAGCAAGTTTCGTGTAGATCTACTTAATTTATTAGAAATCATAAGATAAATAGCTTCTAACTTCGCGGAAGTGGATAACCATTTACTTCATATGTTATTAAGACAAATTTAGTTAATTCACACAACATTCATTCAATAGTTCAGAAACATAATGTTAATTGATAGCATATAACATAAACAGATACAATGGAAATACTCATTAATTCTTCAATAATCTTTCTTCATCGATCTTAAATCCACCAGTTACAAACTCTTCTCACCCTACGCACATAGTTGTAGGGGTCCATGCACTCAGCTGCAGACTCTACCCATGCCTCCTGCGTACTCAACTGCAGGAGCCTTCCCCTCTCTACCTAAGTGTAGGAAGCAGAGCCTTCCTGCCTTAGCTCCTTCCCAAGACAACAAAACTCTTCAATGCACCCAATTCTCTATCCCAAGTTATCTCTAAGACTCACTAAGACTCAACTATTTATAGCTTTCCTAATACAATACCATGGTCCCCGGCTCATGGGTGAGTCTTCAAAACTGATCAAAAACAAGAGGTTAAGACCCCTTTGACTTTTACCTATTTGCGCACTCTGCATCCCTATTGCACTGAGACTTTACATCTTTTACAAAATTCTTTACAAAATTAACTAAGTTAACTCGATTCTACCCCTGGGGACCCCATCCCAATAGGTAAAGAACCTTCCACTTCGCGTAGCTCCGAACATCAAGGTAATGGAATTATCTTCTTTTCACACAACATCATCTTAATCCAAGTATTCAATGACCTGATGTACTTACCTTGCGGTTCTTTGAAGATTTCTGCTCTACTTCGTTATAGCTAACTAATCTCTCTACCGCAAATTTATTAACAAATCCTTGAAGAATTTGATCAAGCCAGTGATCGATAGCCCGCATGATCTTGTTATCGAATGTCTCTAATCTTCACACTAGTTTTAGCATCCACACTATAGGACTATCAAGCTTCCACCTTCATTGACTGTCTACCAATTTAGTTAACCATTCATATAATTCAAATGGAAAACTTCTAAAGAAAAATTTGTGTACCTTTGTATACAGAGACATATTCTACCAATAATCCTTCAAGAGGCATAGATTCTTTTTTTCTTGCGCTACAAACTCGTGAATCTTCCGATCTAAAGAATTTCCAATCTCTTTCTTACTCGGATTCCACTGATGCGACATCACACATGTCTTTAAGTAGATCCTAGTCTTGGTAATGGAATCATTTGTTGGCTTAGAGGGTCCTGGCCTAGGTTTAGAGTTATTTTCACCAACCAACAAAACCCTACACCATTGGCCCTTTCGACAACAACCCATGTAGCGCAGGTTGCAGTCTCACCGAAGCAGTATTGGGGGATGCAAGAACCAAGTTTCTACATCTAGAGGCTAGTTTGATGTCTTCCAATGCCTTAGGTATGCTTCCACGCAAATTGATAGAATTCTAGGGCTCTTTTACTTTAAATAGGTTAACCGGTCTCCAGAACTTCATGAAGGCCCGCAATTAGTCCTTACGGACCTTACAGAGTTGATTTACCTACTTTCGTGCATCAATAAGAAACCTAGATTGAGATTCACATAGATCTACTTAATTTATCAGAAATCATAAGAGAATTAGCTTCTAGCTTTGTGAAATTGGATAACCATTTACTTCATATGCTATTAAGACAGATACAGTCAATTCGCACAACATTCATTCAATATTTCAGAAACATATCATTAATCGACAACATATAACATAAACAGATACAATGGAAATACTTAGTAATTCTTCAAAAAATTGTCTTTATTGATCTTCAATTCACTGATTATAGACTCTTCTTACCCTATGTACACAGCTACAGGGGTCCGCGCACTCAACTGCGGACTCTACCCAGCCTCCTGCACACTCAACTGTAGGAGCCTTCCCTTCTCTACCTAAGCGCAAGAAGCAGAGCCTTCCTGCCTTAGTCATTGCCCAAGACAACAAAACTCTTCAATTTACCCAATTCTCTATCCCAAGTTATCTCTAAGACTCATTAAGACTCAACTATTTATAGCTTTCCTACTACAATACCATGGCACCTGGCTCATAGGTGAGTCTTCAAAACTGACCAAAAATAAGGGGCTAAGACCCTTTTAACTCCTACCTATCTGTGCACTCCGCGTCCACATTTCACGGAGACTTTACATATTTTACTAATTTCTTTACAAAATTGACTAAGTTAACTCAATTCTACCCCTGGGGACCCCATCCCAACATATGTGTGGAAGACTGCCTTCAAATCCAAGGAGGGCCTTTTCGAATGGTTCTTCACGCCATTCGGGTGTCCCTGCAATCTTCATGAAACTGATGGACAACATCTTGCGACCCTTCACCAATGCATTTGTGTTGGTGTATTTAGATGATATCTTGATCTTCAGACAAATTTGAGAAGAGGAGCACCTCCACCATATTCAACAGGTCCTTCAAACCCTACAACAACATAAGTTGTATGCTAACTTGGAGAAATGCAATTTTGGCCTAACCCCGGTTCAATATCTGAGGTACATCATTGATGAGTAGGGTGTACATGTGGACCCAACCAAGATAGAATTCATTCAATATTGGCTAGCCTCGAGCACTCTAATAGGGATCTGCAGCTTTTTGGGTCTTACCAATTTCTACCACATGTTCATGCTGGGGTTCTCTCATATCACTTGGCCTTTAAGTCAAGTCACCAAGGGTGGAGAAAAATACAAAAAAAAATTGGTCTAAAACCCAACAACAAATGTTTTCTAAGTTGAAGCATCTCATCTAATCTTCCCCAGTGCTCACATTACCAGACCTGCAACAACCATTTGAGACTGAGACATACGCCTATGACTATGTTATTGGTGTGTTTCTTACTCGGTATAAGCATCTAGTGGCTTACCACAGTAAGACACTTTCAGACATAGTCTGAAAGTATCCCACTTACAACAAAGAAATGTATTCCATTGTGCAGGTTTTCAGTCAATGGAAGCATTACATTCTGGGGAAGGAAACGATCATCCACATAGACCACCAACCCATGCAGTTCATACAAACACAAGGGAAGTTGTGGAACGATCGCCATAAAAAAAGATCCACCTATCTACAATAGTTCCATTTGAACATTTAAGTATAAGAAGGGAAGCACAAATAATGTTGTTGATTTCCTCAGCTGACCACCAGTCATGGTGTTGATCACTGTGCTTGACTCTTGTGGGCATGAGACTTTAGGGTGGCTACATCTTTACAAGAATGATCTAGAATTCGAAAGCACATACCAAAGACTCCTGGAAGGGAAGCAAGTTCCAAACTTTCACCTTCAGGATGCATTGTTATGCCACTTGGGACACATTTTTGTTCCTTCAAGCGAGCGTGCCAAGATGATTTGGGAGGCACACTACAGTCGGGTTGCTGGACATTTCAAAGTAGAGAAAATAGTGGCGGTATTGCAGAAGTATTTTCATTGGCTAAAACTTCGTCAGGATTTTGGGAAGTGTATTACATCCTGCACTGCCTGCTCCATTGCCAAACCAAACATCAAGAAGCAAGGCTTGTATAGTCCTCTACCTACTCCTAGTCATCCTTGGGAATCTATCTCCATGGATTACATGTTGGGCCTTCCTTCTACTAAGCACGGTAACAATTACGTTTTTGTAGTCATCGACAAATTCATTAAGATGACCATCATAGCGGCCTACAAGAAGAGTATCATAGAAGAGACCACTACTAAGCTCTTCTTTGAGCGAGTGTAGGTACACTTTGTGATCCCATAGTCCATTATCTCGGATTGGGATAGCAGATTCCTGAGTGCATTTTGGTCCAGTCTCTGCTTGATGCTGGATACAAAACTTACTAAGTCCATGGCTTTCCATCCCCAAACTGATGGCCAAACAGAGGTTGTCAACAGGATGATCGTACACATTCTATGCATGTACAGCTTGAAGCATCCATGCACATGGGATGAAAGTCTCTCTTATGTCCAACACAACTACAATGGATCTCTTCACAACTCAACAGGCCACAACCCCTTTCAGATAGGGTTTGTATTTTAGCTATTATCTCCCATTGATGTGGTGATACCATTTGCAACCACACAGGTAGATTCGGCTCACATCCAGTGTGAAGCTAAAAGGACTAATAGCTTCACTAAGTGAATTCAACACATCTGCCAGCAGGTCCATGATATATTGGATAGAGCCAATGCTAAGTACAAGAAGCGCCATGATCAACATCGAGTGTCCCACAATTTCCAAGTGGGCGATAAAGTTTGGCTACATTTACAGAAGGAGAGCCTCATTGGACCCCACCGCAAGCTTCATCCACTCCGATATGGGCCATACACCATCACCAAGGTTGTTGGTCACAATGCCTTTGAGCTCATCATCCCACCGTTATTTGGTATGCACCTAGTGTTCAATGTAGACCGCCTTTGGCCATACTTTCCACCATTGTTGGATACATCCAACATTGCAAAACAACTCACATCAACATAGCTCAACCCGGACTGCATGGAACATGCCACAATTGATCAAATCATGGTTACATAGATCAAGAACACTCGCCAATAGAGGATACAACTATATCGAGTTGTCAAAGCAGGCCAACTCCTTCACCAAGGCAAGTGGTTCACCAAGGAGTAGGTTCAACATAAATTTCCTCACCTCATGCAGGCTCTGCACACAATGGGGATCATTGCTTCCTAAGGGGGGAGGAATGATCCAGGTGGATATTGGTGGCCCCCTGCCTATTCCACCTAGTGTTATATGGAATTCGTATCTACGTATAAACACATTTTCCCTACGTGGGTAGCTACACTTATAACAATAGAAAGAAAGTGGTTTAACCTTTTCCTATAATAGATATATGAGATGAAGGAACTTACTTGTAATCTTTCACTTCCTTGATTTCCTTTGATTTGCTCCCGTCGCTTCCACTTGAACTGAATCTGCTTGATTGGTACCTATCAACAGAAATAGAAAACGACAACGATCAAAGCATACATGATCTATCTACTATAAACCAATGGAATTGACAACATTGAAACACATAATCATCTTAGATATGAACAAGAATATGAGAAACGGGATAAACAACTTTATCAATGTAGAAGGAAGAGTTACACCCAATGCAGTTCAATCCCATGTCACTCATCCAGCTTCAGTCCAATCCTCATCACACCAAAAGCACACCAATCCAGCAGCATAACATTACTTGACATGAAGTCAAATCTCAAACCAACAGTATTTCTCTACAATCTTAAAATTCTATCCCCCTAATCACTATGATGAGTGGTCAATTTATAGGGAAATGCAGGTGGTTATGTCATAAATTGGGCATTGAATGGCTTCCGAAAACTGGAGTTTGTTTCCATGGAGAAAGGGATGAGAGGATAGAGGGGTAATTGATCCATAGCCTATCCAAAGTCGGCCTCATAGGATGAGATAAGAGTTGCGCATCCTTCTAGAATGCTCTAGAATCATAGAATATTCCTAGAATCCAATGTGAATTTTGCTCATTCTCGCCCAGCGTAGGTCAAAGAGGGCCTAAGTGCACTGTAGTGCAAGCCTGAATGGGCTTGCCTGCTCTACAGTGCAATTACCCTTGACCAAGGTTGCGCTGGTTGTTTAGTCAATTTATTGTTATCTAAATTGCTAGTATTAATTGTCAACCCGGGGCTCGTAAGCTGATGAAGTGAGGGTGTACTATATGTACTTAAGTAACTTCCTTAGAGCTTTTGTTGTTTTTAGGGGGGTTGTTTGTGAGTGACTTATCTTCCTAAAATGGAATGATGATTATAGACAAATGAGTGCAAGTGTGTGAAAGTGATTTCTATATGAGTGAAAGTGTGTTTGATGGTGATTTCTAATTGTTTGCTGAACTTGTAAAGGAAAAGACTTGAAAAGAATGAATAAATCAAAATGACTTGAAGGTAAATAGCTTGAAAGTAAATGACCACAATCTAATGGCATTAGTCTCTATCCATACTGCTGCAAATAAAAGAAATAAGAAAATCACTTCAAGGATTGATATTAATGATAATCTCCTTCTAACGCTCCGTTTCTACTGCGTATTTGCAATAAAACATGATGAGAAGGGAGCTGAAAACAAATCCAAGAATTGATAAAAAAAACTCTAATCTATTTTAATTGACAAATTGTAACACTACTAGACCTTTTCCAACATACTGCTCCTACATGTATGATTGTGTGTAAGCAAGTGGGAGAAAGTGTTAGTATCACAAGCCAAATCTACTTAAGTACAAGCTGCAATTAATCAATATTCTGTTCTCTTGAAAGATAAGATATTCATGATAAAGAGAG